>PVIA01004002.1:0-150692 GCA_004024845.1 Tonatia bakeri
GTCTGGGGTTGAATCCGCACTTCACCACCTACCAGTTGTAGGGCCTTGAGGCAAGGGTCTCCAGTTTATAACCTAGGCTATTGACAGAGTATAAGGAAATGAATGTGGGCAGCAAATGTCACTACACTGAGCCACAGTGATCATTTAAATAGTGAACCTGGTGATCCCTGAGAAACACAAGTGCTTTGTAATATAAAACACAAGTATATTGAATTAGCAAGACAACCTCCCAAAGATAGATGAAATGACCCAGCTGACATGGAGAAAGAAACCTGTGAGTCTCATCAACAGCAGTGATCCTCCAGACTCCTGTGCATCACAGTTACCAGGGAGAGTTGATAAAAATGTGGACTCCCAGACTCCAGCACAAGAGATTTTAACACAGAAGGTCCCTGGAAGGGCCCAAGAATCTGCATTTTAGCAAGCTCCAGGTGATTTAATGCAGGTGGGCAAAGGACAATGTTCAGAGAAATACAGTGCTAACAGAACCTAAAACACTGGTTTCTCAGATCTCCTGGCAACACCAACTGGGTAAGAGATACCTTCAGAGACAGGGCACTATTCAGCATTTAAAACAAGCCAACAGTCACAAAAGGCACGTACACGCACACATCAACAATACCAACAAATAGGGCTTGGAACACCAACTACGTTTACTCAACAAAATTAATGATTCTGCTTCCCAACACACTCCAGGAATCATCAAAGAATAATTCATAAGCTCTATAACCATCACAATCTCCTCCATCTACCCCCACCAAAAAAAACCTCTTGATAACAGCCAAGGTTAATGAGGCTGGTGGCTAACTGCTGAGTAAGTGCTGGCCATGCAAGTTAAACTGGCTGAAGGCAGATTCAATTTATGGGTCCAATTTTTCCAGGAGCACAAAGAAAAATATTTGCCAGAGAAGAGAGGCCAGATGCCACAGGCCTGGGTGAGAAGGTATGTCGATAGGGTTCCTCCAGGCTGTACTTGGAATTTGGTCCAGGGAGGGCAGCTGGCTCTCCAAATGTCTTTATTTCCTCTATGTCAGATTTACCCTTTTCCTGCTCCACCTACTGAGCCAAAGGCAGCATGAGGAACCTCTCCAAACCTTTCTGTCATATTGAACAAAGCTCCCTACTCCTTGCTTCTAAAGGAGAAGGTAGCTATGTTGCCCACCTATCCTGATTAGCTCCCCATCCATCCCTATACTGTGGGCAGACAGGCAAGGTTCAATGAGTGTCAGAGCTGGGGAATTTCTCTTCTGATGTGCTCCATGGTGGCACAGATCCTTGAAAGCTTGACTGATCAAAGTGAAGTTCTCAGGCCAGCAGCATCAGCAGCAGCACCAACTGAGGAGCTTGTCAGAAATGCAGAACCCCACCAGACTCCCTGAATCACAATCTGCATTTCAATAAGATCCGGAGGTGACTTGTCTGTACACATTAAAGGTCCCCAGTGTCCTCCAAATAGAACCTGATGTGCTCTGAATGTGTAGGGACACTTACCTTAGAAAGTTTGGGGATGGGGGGACTACAGAACTTAGCTATCACTGTGATAGTCATTCTAGGTCTTCCTGGAGACAGAACAGCTATCTCCAGTATATATTTCTCTGGAAATTGGTCATTTTCCTACTGTTCCAACACAAACATAATTGTGTGTGGCAATTTATACTGATGATTTTACTTACTGTTAAACTTCTCTCATGAGGTCTCAGATAGTGAGACCACAGTCCAGTTCAGGGGTGCAGCCTTATTTTGTTTTGCCTGCACAGTGTTTTTACATTTTTGTTCATTAGTTTCCAATAATTTAAAATGAAGATTTTCCACACTTTCTTTTTAAAAATCGGATTACTAATTTGCATTAAAAAAAATCAGAACACAGGCACACACAGCAGCTGGAACTGAGAGGTGGCTGTCCCTCTAGACAGGGCCTTTGTTTCCTTCTGCCCCCACTCAGCCTCTGCAAACCATTGAAATGGCAAGTCCAGTTATCACCACATTTCTGGCACTTGTCCAGCTTTCTGAAACTGAGGAAACACGCACGTTCCCCCCACCCATATTCCATCCCTCCATACAAGTGTCCTGTGGCTGCTATAACAAATTACCACAAGCCAGTTGGCTTAAGACAAGAGAAACTTATTGTCTCACAGGTCTGAAGGCAGAAGTTCAAAATCAAGGTCTCAGCAGAGATAGGCTCTCTCTGAAGGCTCTAGGGGAGGATCCTTCCTCTCTTCCAGCTTCTGGTGACTCCCAGCAACGTTTGGCATTTCCTGGCTTGAAACTGCATCACTCTCATCTCTGCCTCCATTGCACATGGCCTGTTCCCTGTGTCTCTGTATCTAAATCTTCTTCTCCTTTGTCTTGTGAAGACACTGGTCATTGGATTAGTCCTCCCCACTATCAACCCAGTATGACCTCATCTTAACTCCGATTGCATCTGTGATAACCCCATTTCCAAATAAGGTCATATTCACAGGTTAGGACTTAGGCATAGCCTTTGAGAGGACACAATTTAACCCACTACACCACTACCTACACTCACCTCCAGCCTCATTTCTTATCCTTCTCCCCGTCCATCCCAGTTGTCCACACCACAACCCTAGGAAGCTCCACTCTGACCTCCATAGCTTCACAGGGATGCTTGTTTGGATTTTTCCCCTGACCTCCATCTCCTTCCTAGACATCCTCAGTCTCACCCCAGCCATCATTTCTTTTGAGAAGCCTTTCCCCTGACCCAGTCTCTCATTAAAAGGCCCTCATCTCTTCCCAAGTTATACCCCATTCCTTGAAATTGCCTTTTAAAGCTTCTCTTCTACCACTGTATGTAAATTCTAAGAGGGAGAACAACTGTGTCCATTTGTCCACTATTTTAACTCTAGTACCTGCCCTTCATAGATGTGCAGCAAGTACTCAAACATTTGTTGAATGAATGAATGAATGAATGAATGAATGGGTAATTGAATGAATGAAAGGGAGGGAGTAGGGAAGAAGAGGAGAAAACAATAGCGTATATCACACCTCAGACTTACAAGGATATATGCTGGGCAAGAGATACTTTAAACAAAATGCCTTAGACTGCCTTAGATTGTCAAGAACTGGCCGGCACATTTTATTTCCTCTCTTAATCAATACTGCCCTACCTCAGTGCAGGCTCCTGTCTCATTAACATTTATCAGCAATGCTTGATGATATGTGGACTTTTGCAATTGTTTACCGACTCTGAATTTTAGTTCATCTCTCAAGCAGGCCATTTAGCACCAGGCGAGGACAGGGGCTGCTTCTAATCTGTATCCCACTGAACAGCACCAGCTTTATCAATGTCATTCCAAACACAGGCAGGCTAGAGCTCTCCCTCCCCTTTTGGAATTATATCACTTCTAAGAATCCTTCATAATCCAAGCTGATGCTCCACTTACTCTATCATGCCACATTTTTTTGTTGACAGAGGAGGGTCCTTCTCTACCCTGCCTGACAGTGATGTACAGGCAAGTCATTTCTATCCATTCGGTAGGGCAGATGTTGACAAGTACTGAGTGCAATTTCAAAGTGCAGAATGGAGCTGCATCTGCAGAGGGAGGGAAGGGGACTCTCAGGCTGACTAAGATCTCCTTGGGTATTTCCTCCATTGCAGTCCCATTAGGGAGCTGTGGGCATCCATCACAGGCCTCTGAAAGGGTTCTCAGAATTACCCTCTCACTTTGCTCCCTGGCAATGGCCTTGTTATGCACAAGGCTTTGTTGAGAGAAAACTAGAGTCCTCAGGGTTAGCAGCTATTTGTTTCTAGCCAACACTGACTTTTATCTTGCTTATTAGAAGTATGTTCCATGGCCCTGTGAGCAAGAATAGCCTGTTTTCCTGCACAGGTGGTTGGTAATTTCTTTCTCAGCACATCACACTAGCTTCTCTAGACCTCCTTCTACAGAATCAGACAGCATTTGTTTTGCTTAAAAGAGCCTCTGACATCTGGCAGATTCTAGGGGAAAAAAATTACCATTTAAAATTCATCTTCTGTCTGGGTTTCATTTCATTGGAGGTTTGTTTTCCTGTACCTGTGGTTTATGAAGCCATTGGGAAGAACTATCTTGACTATTTCTTTGTCCCCATATCATCCCACCTACATCTGAGATTGCTCACCTGCATCTCTGATCATGGCACCTAGTGATTCCTGCTCACACCTGGTGGATCTCTGGGTGGGAGGGGAAAGAAGGGAAACAGCAGGCACTGCCTGAGGAGGAGGACAGAAAAAGAGTCTAGATGACCTGCTTTACCTTGGTCTTGGCTGGTGTTAGACTAGGATGGAGGAGACTGAGAGGCAAGTGTGAAAAACTTTGTCCTTTTGCCTCTCAGCTTCCTCCATCCTAGCCCAAAACCAGGCTCTTTCAACCTCAGAGCTGTGCTCATCTGCATGTGACCACTCCCTGCCATCTACTTTTCCTGGAGGAAATAAGCTTAGAATTCTAAGACGGACCCCAAGATCCCCACTCCCCAAGTGTCCATGCATATATAATCTCCTTCCCTTGAGTGTGGGCAGAATTTTTTATTAGGTTACATAACAAAGGGGAAGGAATTTTCAAATGCAGTTAAAGTCCCTAATCAGTTGACTTGGAGTTAATCAAAAGGGAAATCATCCAGCGTGAGCCTATCCTCACCAAGCGAGCCCTTTAAAGAAAATGAAGTTTCAGAGATGCACCCCTTGGCCTCCATGAAGAAGCAGACAGCCATGTTGTGAGGTGCCTGTGGAGAAGGGCAGGCTCAAAGGACTGAGGGCCTCAATCCAACAACCACAAGGAACTGAATTCTGCCAACAACCTGAATAAGCTTGGATGAGGACCCTGAGCCTCAGATGAGACTCTCCAACCAACACTGTGGTTTCAGCTTTATGAGACCCAGTTAAGCCCTGCCTAGGAAGTGATGGAATTTAGCAAAGGCTGCCTTGCTATCTAGTGCTTAAGCTAGAAATTGGCCCCAAATCCATGCAACTAAAGTCCACAATCTTTAAAACACTCAGTAAATTCCACCACCCAACTCCCTCAGCCTTGCTTTTCAGAAATGTGTTCCTTCAATGATAGATCTCAATCAGGTGTTAAAAGTTATTGAACTCCTGATTTTGACAAAAGTTAGTAACTATCTACCAAAATTAATAATATTAAATAATATTTTTGAACCCATATGTTTTAAGCACTGGGCTGTCCTCCTTGGGATAGATAGATATTATTATTATTACTATTACTACTGAGAAAACCAAAGCATGAAAAAGTAAAGAAACTTGCCAAAGATCACACAAAATGCTGTAGAAATAGTAGAGCCCTGCTTTTAACCATCACACCATACTTTCCTCTGACAAAAGTTTTAATTCTGACATTCTGAAATAAAATGGTGCCAAATAATAGCTTGGAAACGCATGTATCTTCTTCAGGTTAACAAATTACAACCCACTTCAGGGGAACCACAACTAAGTAGCTACATTAAATGAGATCTTTTGTGTAACTGATGGGAGTAGTCAACAAGGCTGTTCATGAACATTTGACTTGCCTTCCAGGCACAAGGAAGTTGGGCATGACCATGAGATCTATTTTGTCCAGTGAAACATGAGCAAAAGTAACTTGTGTCACTTCCAGGTGGAAAAGTTAAAAGATTGTGATTGACCACATTCTCTACCCACTGAGATGTTGATCAAGGATGTATAAACAGATGATTTCAAACTGGATTCCTGAGTATCTAGAATGGGCAGTTTGTTAGTCAGGAAGACTTGGTTTATGCTATTGTAACAATACCCAATCTCAGTGGCTCAACTCAGCAAGGTTTAAAAGAACCCAGACATATATTGGACATGGAATGTGACCAAGAATATGAGGTCTGTCTGGAAAAAGTTCAGCCATTGTTAATATAATGAGAATAGTTTGCATGACATTGATGTAACCTGGCAGCCAAGGAGAGTGGACTGTTATGCATATGCATGAACAATGACAACTTCACTGCACTAGTCAGTGGTGCAGTAGGCACCATTGAGTGAACATGTGCACTGTGTAACCATTGCATTCAAAATGACAGAGCGAGTAGAGCACCAAGTCTGCATCAAATTTTGTGTTAAGCTTGAACATTCTTCCACAGAAACTAGTTGGATGATTCAGAAGGCTGCAGCTATGAGCAACTGGTGATTGTCAGCTTCATCACAACAACAAGCTTGCTCATGGATCACATCTCCTAAAGAGTTTTTTGGTGAAACATCAAGTCACCCAGGTGACTAAGCCCCCCTACAGCCCAGACTTGATTTACCTGCGACTTCTGTTTTTTTCCAAAACTAAAATCACCTTTGAAAGGGTAAAGATTTCAGACCATTGATGAGTTTCAGGAAAATACAATGGGCAGCTGATAGTGATTGGGAGAACTGTTTGAGGTCCCAAAATGCCTACTTTGAAGGGGACTGAGGCATCACTGTCTTCTGTACAATGTTTCTTTTATCTTGTATGTTTTTCAATAAATGTCTCTATCGTTCATAGTACATGGCTGGATACTTTCTGGACAGACCTCGTGAACCTTGCTGAGTCAAAATCAGGTGTTGTTAAAACAGCATAACCCAAACCATCCTGGCCAATAAATTGCCCTAACCAGTGCTTCTTACCAAAAGCAAATGCATTTTAAAAGTTAATGACATAAATAAAAGAGCAAATGTCAATATAATCTGCCACTTTGTCAGTCAAACAAACCCAAACAAAGCCAACAGCCATAAGTTAAAAGAAACAGATCATTAGGTTGAAAATGGAACTGTCAAACAGGCACAACTGACAAATCTGGTGATTTGTGATGAACGTCAGGCAAGACACAAATGTTGTCATCATCGTCATTTATTGTATGTCTAATTGCACATAATGTCTAAGAAAACACAGTGTTTAAGCGCACTGTCTGTAGTTGAGAAGAGTAGTAACTCTCCACTTAGTTATCCCTTCATTCTGGACTTATTTATTAAGCAACCATTATATGTCAGGCACCGTGCTGGGTGCTGGGATACAACAAAAACAAGTGGGCATGCCCCATCCTCAAAGAGCTTATGAACATTGGGAGGGATAAGAATAAAAAATTATAAAGAAATACGGAATTTTTAAAAACAAAGTCCATGAAGGGAGTAGCAAGAGACTGAAATAGAGAGTAAAGAGGGTCAGGAAAGACCTCTCTGTGTAGACCTTTAAGCTAAGAGAAAGGGTATTAAGAGGTAGTCTGGGGAAAAGCAAAGGAAAACCATTCCCAGAGAACAACAGGTCCTGAGAACTAAAGGAGTCCAGTGTGACTAAAGGAGGTAGAAAGGTGGGCAGGAGTCAGCAGAAGACTCAAGGTCTTGCTTTAACTCTGTGCAATGGGAAGCCAAAGCAGGGACCCTAAGATCACTTTAGCTGCCAGGAAATGTAAGAGTCAGGGGTGGAAGCAGAAAACCAGTCAGGAGGCTGCAGCCATAACCGGCTAAGATATAGTTGGTGTCCTGGGCTAAGACAGTGACAGTAAAGATGGAGAGAATAGGCAAAGTTCAGAATCACAGGACTTGCTGATGGGGAAAGGGGAAAGAAGAAAATGCTTGGCTTACTGATCTGAACAGCTGGGTAGGTGGTGGTGCCACTTAAGCAAAGGGGAAGGGATGGATGGGGAACAGGGAGTGAGGGTGATGAAAAACAAGAGTTTGGCTTTAGTGCCTTTGCACACGTTAAGTGTGAGACGTCAACTTTGTTGACATGTGAAAAAAAGAAAAACACTGGATGTGTAAACCTGGTGCTCAAAAGAGAAGTCTGCGTTAGAAACAAACATTCAGAAGTCAACAGCCAAGAAATGGCAGCTAAACCTATGGAAGCAGATGGGCTCATCTAGTGAGCAAGTCTAGAGAGAGCAGAGAAGAGTATCAGGACTAGGCTGTGAGAACAACCAATAAGTCAAAGACGATTGTGTTGGACAAGCAAAGACCTGATTATATACCAACCTCTGTCCCTCCGTCTCTGCATTATGCTAAGGCGGGGCTGTCTCTGGTGACTTCCAATGACCCCCCACATGTAACTTATTCTTCTGAGGCTTAGTGAAATGGGATTCTCAACACACCTTTTTCCCCCCAGCCAGTCTAAGTAAAAACTTTTGACTACAAGAGGAATAAAGAAGCCTTTAGTATCTGTTCTACACCACTAATTCCATCAACAATTTCCTCATTATTCATGCTTGCTAATTTTTTTTCTTTTGCCTCATCCAGCTTAGTCATAGCCTTAATTATTGACCTTTCCACTCTCCTAACACCACGAAAGATAAACATTGTTTATGTGGACATCTTTCCTTCTAAACTTTAATCAAACAAGTCAGAGATCTCTGTGCATCAAAGGTTAAATTCAAGCTTGACAGATCATGTTTCTGGTTTCTATTCTTCCAGCCTGTGAATTAACAGGTTTACAACCTTCACAGAGAAGTCAATACATTTTCACAAGGTCTGAGTTTCTAAGGGTGATGATCACCCTTGCTCTCTTTCTCCTGCTCAAAATGTGACATGAGAAAGTGTGTGCAAAATCACATTTGCAGAATGAGGCATCTTGTTCTAGGGGTCACATTTTAAAAGATGGACAAATTAACAGGCATTCAGAAAATGAGTACTACCATAGAGAAGAAAATAAAAAATCAAAGCCACACCAAAAAGCAATGGTCAAAAGAGTCAAAGATATTCAGGCTGCAGAGAATTTTCTGGAGCAGCAGGGGTAGAAAGCCACAACTCATGGGCCAAATCCCACCTGTCCCTGTGTTTCTGTAAACAAAGTTTTATTGGAACTTGGTCACATTTACAGTCATGAATACATGAAACACAGAGTTTATTCTTGTATTATTATTATTATTATTATTATTAATTACTGTATTATTTTCCATATAAACAACTATAAACCTACTTTTGCTCCAGTCTGTTTTTATTTACAATAATCTATGGCTGCTTTGCATGCAACAGTGACAGAGTTGAGTAGTCGTGGCAGACACTCTACAGCCTGCAAGGACTAAAACACTTACTCTCTTGTTCATTATAGAAAAAGTCTGCCAACCCAACTCTAGAATAAGAAGGGAAGGAAGGAAGGAGAGAGAGAAAAGAGGGGGAATGCGGCTGTATGCAAGCATCTGTTAAAGGAAGAGGGATTTGACTCATTCAGCATGGTCCAACATGTCAAACAAGGAGAAACTGAAATCACAAAAGATGGAGATTTTGCATGTGGTATGCAACATAGTCTCTTCTTCTACATTCTCCTGAAATCTTCAGTAAAATTATTTTACTAAATATTTTATCAGTGCTTCTGAGGTTGTATAAGTGGAGATTTATAGGAGAGAATATGATGTGGTGGCATTTGTCTTAATGAAATAGCAGATTAGCCCAAAGAGATCCGGGTCCCTTCCAGTTGAACTAACTCTTCTAGGTAAAGATGTTGGAAGGCCATTCCCATCCTGCCAACCCTGAGGCCATATGAGTCTTTGAAAACGTGATCTGGCTTAACAGCATCACTTAATCTAATTTAACACTATTACTTAGTCTAACACTCAACATGAACCTTGTTGACATGAAGCCATAAGAATACATTCTTTAAATTTTTCTTTCATTTCAGATCCTTCTCGGAAATTCCTAAGGCTTAAACACATGTGGAACATACCAGAAGGAAAAATCATTTCTGAACTTTGAGATTTCCCTGAGATGGTCCAAGTCTGTGAAAGTTTCACACAAGTTGTCCAAATTTGGGGTATAACACCAAAAGTGAACTGTTTATAAATTATGGATTTTGGGTGACTATAATATCTTATTGTAGGTTCATCAATTGTAACAAATATGCAATTTGTTGAGAGATGTCAGTGATGGGAGGAGGCTATGTATGTGCAGAGGTTGACTGTATATGGGAAATCTCTACCTTCTTCTTGGTTTTTGCTATGAATCTAAAACTGCTCTAAAAAATTAAGCCTTTAAACATTTTTTCACTGATGTTTACAACAATAAGGACAGTGGGAACATGTGAACTCTGGGTTGGATCATAGGAACTTGTGGATCTTCAGCAGATGGTATATATGCACCCCACATGCTCACAAACTCTAAGGCTATTTCTGTTGTTCCCAAACCTTAGTAGATTTCAGCCACACAATTTATTATTTCTCATGATTCTGTGAGTTGGTTGGGCATTTCCTCTGCTGGTCTCACCTGGGCACACTTGTAGCAGCTGGAGGCACAGCTGGGCTGGAAAAGTCAATGATGCTTTATGCATATGACTGGCATGTGGTTCTGGCTGTTGGCTGGGGAACCTGGTTTTCTTTTACATGGTCTCTTGTACTCCCAGGCGCCCATGTCCCCACAGCCCCTTGAGCAGAACAACAAGGGATTACTTGGTGTTGGCTTCTAAGAAAGCAAAAATAAGGCAAGCTAGAAGGGTTTTCAAGGCCTAGGACCAAAAGTAGGACACCATTACTTTGGATGTACTCATTGGTCAAAGCAAGACATGGGCCAACCCAGATTAGGGAAGAGAAATAAACTCCATCTCTCAATGGAATGATTCACAATCACATTGCAAAGAGCATTTATGGGATGTTTCACTCATTTTAGAAACTACCACACACACACACACACACACACACACACACACACACAGGTATATGCAATCCTCCCTGAAGGTGCATCCACTTCCAGCCAGAACCTAAACCTGACTGTACTCAATGGAAGAAAGAAATTAGATTGTCCTACATGCCAATTCTCTTCTTGCATAACTTCAGCCTCATCATAAGCAGACCCTATCAGAGTTTATGTCTCTTGCAAAGCATTATAATTGATCTTTGGATCAATCAATAAGTATCTGAATCCATAGAAACAGCTTGTACATAGGACATGTTTGGCTCATAATAGTTTTCTCCTTTCTGTTAAATCATGCTACAAGAACCATAATGAAACTTTATATTCAAAAAAAATTTTAAGCTCCAGTTAACAGGTTTAACAGGATGCATCTCCTAATTCTTTTATCACAGACATCTATTATTTTTTTCAGCCTATCCTTTCTCCCCTCTGTTGAGACTTGTACCTCTTCCTACTCCAGTCATGTGGCTACCATGTTCCCACATGATTCCACCCCCCATCATAATTGATTGGTCTAGATATGGGCATCTGACACAAAACAGGCCAATCAGAACTATTCTCTTGGACTTTTGTCCTAACTGGAACTGGAAAAAATACAATCTTTCTCTGTGATGACAGGAACTGTGGAGGGAGAAAACAGGAGCTTTTATGACCACATTTCACACCATATGGAAAAAAAAACAGCCCTGAATAAGAGAAAAGCTGTTTTCCAAAAAAAAAAAAAAAAAAAAGTGGGGGGAAGGTACAGAGATGGAGAGAGATCTGGTGGTGTATAAGTCCCTGGCCCCTGGAGCTCTGCTGCATCCCTTCCTGTCTGCAGAATGACTTCAGATGCCCTGCCCATAGCCTGTTGATATTCATCATTCCAGTTGTATGCACACAAGACCGAAGCACCTTGTATTGGCCTCCTGTCCTTCCTTCAATCACTTCCCCACTTCAGTATTGTCCTCCCCGGGATCATCTCCCAAATAAACCACTTGCACTCCCATGCTTGTTTCAGGGTCTGCTTCAGAGGAAAGCCTGACTACAGCATGATCCCTTTTCTTACCCGCACTAGTAAGATGCTACCAAGAGTTCTATTACCTTCATCTGGGATGATCCCTAATATTTTTATGGACTTTCCCCACCTCCATACAAGTAGCTATGTCATAAACATGTAGCTTTATTAACAATATATAATGGTATTCTTTGATCAATCATGAATTTCATAATTTTCCATGACTGACAGATATATCAGTTATGCAAAAGAAGGTTAAAAGTCAGAGATGGCTCTACTGGACTTGCAAGGAATAGTCTAGTTCAGGATGGCATTGTTGAGAGATGCTTTTGGAACTAGGGGACTCTCAAGCCTGCATGTTCCATAGCTGAGTACTAGGACTGCTTGAAAACATAGTGGCAGGACAAGAGTTACTCTCCTCTGTATTTTATCCTCTGAGCTATCCAAAGTGCTCAATAAATATTTGATAAACAAATTATGAATGAATACCCTGAAAAGTGTGCCTCAGTTGGTTGGAGCATCATCCTATACACCACAAAGTTAGAGGTTTGATTCCCCACTAGGGCGCATACTTAGGTTGCAGGTTCAATCCCCAGCTGGGGCACGAATGGGAGGCAACCAATCAATGTTTCTCTTTCACATCAATGTTTCTCTCCTTCCTCTCTCCTTCCTCTCTCTTTAAAATCAGTAACATATTTTTTAAAAACAATAGATTCATGCCTTCCAAACCAGAACTCACCAAAGAAAATCAGACACACCACAATGCTGTGACCATAAGCATCATGGTGATTATGATGAGAATTCTCTCTAGCCACCCACCTCCATTAAGCTCTGCTGATTACACCAAACATTGCATTTTAGGGAAGTTTCAGTGGACTTGGCAGACTATTGCATGACTGCTAACTATTTTTTCTGTGTTTCCAGAATATAGATATGTGTGTGGATTGTCCCTAAAAGGGCCTAACTGATTAGTATACAATTCCCAAAGAGCCAAACCACTTAGTACAAGTATTCATATTCCCTTGGGGAATCTATACAACAGGAGCTCAGGGTTCTCTCCAGACCAAAGAATGTTTGGCCTTTGACAGTCCCAACCCTGGTCAACTCTCCTCTGGGCCTGGCTGTCCCAGAGTAGCATACATCATTCATTGTCACCAAGGACATCCAGGGACACAAACTAAGGCTAATGATGCTTATTTATTGGCCCTTAATCGTCTGTCCTTCCTACATGCTGGAAAAACTGCCAAGTGGAGTTTGTCGATCATTGGCCTCATCGAATCAGAAAAATAAAACTATCAGTAGCAATTTATTATTATGCTAAAAGTAACTAACATCTGTTGGGCATTTACTATAACTAGGGACCATGCTTAACATGCTGCATTAGCCAAGATACACTAGGTTATATCACAGTAGCAAATGAACACCAAAATATTAGTGACTTGGCAACAGGTTGATTTCACATTCCAAGTCCCCCATGGGTCGGCCGGGGACTATGCTCTATATAGTCACTCAGAGACCTAGGGTGACGGATTCTCCCTCTCAACACAAATCTTCCACAGTTACTGAAGATGGGATAAGAAAGCAGGATGGTTATGCACTAGCCTTTGAAAGCTCTGGGCTGGAAGTGATGCATGTGGCTTCTACTCACAGCATACTGGCCATCAATTACAAAAAGTCTGGGAAATGACAGGGAGCACATGGATATCGCATGAGCAGTAAGCATTCTTGCTGACACGTATTATCTTATCAGAGCCTCACAATCTTGGGAAGTACATCATCATTCCTTCTTACACAGAAAAAACAGAGGCATAGAGAGGTTGTGAGACTCGTCCCAGCGTGTCATAGATAGTAAGTGGCAGAGCCAAGATGTAAACTCAGGCCTGGCAAGCTTCAAAACACTCTCAATCACAATTCTGCTTACTTGTCACAAAATTCTGTGAAAATCCCTCATATAGCAAAACACGGTGCTAACAAGCCAAGTTATACAAATAGAGAATGGAGCTCCCCTGACACACCACCTCCTCACCCCAAAGATTCAACCTAAGCAAATGCCTGGAACAGAATTCTCAGGCAATTTTGTAAGAGGGAAATGGATCATCTCATCTGAGTCTGACAACCAGCCTTCAGCCCACCATGTCAAGACACAAACTTAAACTGAAAACCCAGGCAGACTGTCATGAGAAAACCAATTGGTGACATCTTTATAAAAGTCACAGAACTTTCTAAAAGTGCAAAGGTAAGTGTCGTCCATGCACCCACAGGAAAAGGCCAGCGGCAGGGGAATCTGTTAGGTGGCTGTTGTCATATCTGAATGAGTGGTGAGGGAAGGTGTGTCCAAGAGGCTAATTCATCCACGCCTACAAAACTCAAGTCTAGCACCACCTCCTCCAGGAAGCCTGCCCCTGCCCAGCTTCTCAGGGTTAGGACCTGCTCCCGCATCACTTCCCGCATGCACCGCCAGCAGGGCCTTTCCACTGCACATAACCCTTGTTTCCGGGACTCTGGGCCACACACAATCCTATATTTGTACTTCTACCTCCTGCACAATAAATGTGGAGTAGATGGGAAGACACTTAAGTGTATTCAAAGCAACTTATTCCTGTGGGGAATTTAATACCCCTGTGCCCAGAAAATATTTAGCCAAGTATTAAAACTATAGTCCTGACCTCACTTGGGCTGTGTGAATTTGGATTGGTCTCTCAGCCTCTATGAGCTACTTATTCAGCTAAAAAGTAAAAACTACCTCATATATTATAAAAATTAAGTGGAGAACAGGGATTATTCAAACCAAAGCCTGTACACAAATGTTCATAGCAGCACTATTCACAACAGCCAAAGATAGAAACAACCCAAATGTCCATTAGTTGGTGAATAGATGTGTAAAATGTAAAATATCCATACAATGGAATATTATTCAGCCATGAAAAGGAATAAAGCACTGATCCATGCAACAATGTGGATGAGCCTTGAAACATTATGCTCATTGAGAGAAGTCAGACACAAAAGACCACATATTGTATAATTTCACTTATATGCAGTGTCCAGAATAGGTAAATCTGAACAGATAGAAAGCAGATTAGTGGTTGCTGGAGGCCAGAGGATAGAGGAATGAGGAGTGACTGCTAATGGGTACAGCGTTTCCTTTTGGGATGATGAGAATATTCTGGAACTATATAGTGGTAATGGTTGTACAACATTAGGAATGTACTAAATATCACTGAATTTGCAAATATTACTTACAAGTGGTTAAAATGGTAAATTTTATCTTATGTGTATTTGACCACAATACTTTTTTTTAGAATTCTTATGGGGAATTTTCAACTAATAAGCTTCCAAAGATTTAAAAAAAAAAATAACCCCAGGCAAATTCATGATGAATTTCACTTTTTTTTTTTTTTTTTGTAGACAGAGCAGGGAGAATTCTGGACAAGATGGAGGAGTAGGTAGACATAGTGTGCCTCCTTGCACAACCAAAATAAGTACAACAACAATTTAGAGACGAAATAACAACCAGTACTCCCACAAAATTGAACTGTATGGAAGTCCGACAACCAAGGAGTTAAAGCAGACACATTCATCCAAACCAGTAGGAGGAGAAGAGTTGGGCAGCTGGGAGGACAGCGGTCGAGACAAAAAAAAAGTGGTTGCTGGCAGACCCCAGGCACTCAAGGTGCTAGCAAGTGAACCCAGCAAGACAGCAGGTTGTGGAGGGGCTAGGTGCACAAGGTGTCTTGCAGGACCAGGCAGTCCCACATTCACACTCAGATAAACCAGGCAAAACTGGGGAGTGAGACAGACCACACCACTCAGGGCCCCAGTATGGGGAAATAAAGCCTCAAAACACCAATTGAAAACACCTGTGGGGGCAGGGTCTCGGTGTCGGGAAAGACTCCCAGCCTCACAGGAGAGTTCGTTGGAGAGACCCACAGGGTCCTAGAATGTACACAAACCCATCCACACGGGAATCAGCACCAGAAGGGCCCAGTTTGCTTAGGGGAAGTGGTGGAAGGGACTGAAATTCAGCAGAGGGCAGAGCAAGCGCCATTGCTCCCTCTCGGGCCCCTGCTCCACATACAATGTCACAACCCAGAAACTGGCTTGCCCTGCCGTGGTGAACACCTAAGGCTCTGCTCCTCACTATGTAACAGGTGTGTCAAGACAAAAAAAAATGACCCAAATGAAAGAATAGATCAAAGCTCCAGAAAAAATACAACTAAGTGACGAAGAGATAGCCAACCTATCAGATGCATAGTTCAAAGCACTGATGACCAGGGTGCTCACAGAATTGGTTGATTTTGGTCACAAATAAGATGAAAAAATGAAGGCTACAATAAGTGAAATGAAGAAAAATGCACAGGGAACCAATAGTGATGGAATGAAAGCTGGATCTCACATCAATGGAGTGGACCAGAAGGAAGAAAAAAACATACAATCAGAAAAGAATGAACAAATAAGAATTCAAAAAAAATGAGGAGAGGCTTAGGAACCTCCAGGACATCTTTAAATGTTCCAACATCCAAATTATAGGGGTACCAGAAGAGGAAGAGGAAGAGCAACAAGTGGAAAAGTTATTGGAACAAATAATAAAGGAGAACTTCCCCAATCTGGCAGGGGAAATAGATTTCCAGGAAGTCTAGGAAGCTCAGAGAGTTCTAAAGAGGCTGGACCCAAGGAGGAACATGCCAAGGCACATCATAATTACATTAGCCAAGGTAAAAATGAAGCAGAGAATCCTAGAAGCAGCAAGAGACAAGGAGACAGTAACCTACAAAGGAGTGCCCATCAGACTGTCAGCTGATTTCTCCAAAGAGATCTTACAGGCAAGAAGGGGCTGGAAAGAAGTATTCCAAGTCATGAAAGGCAAGGACCTACATCCAAGATTGTTCTATCCAGCAAAGCTTTCATTTAGAATGGAAGGGCAAATAAAGTGCTTCTCAGACAAGGCCAAGTTAAAGGAGTTCATCATCACCAAGCCTTTATTATATGAAATGTTAAAGGGACTTATCTAAGAAAAAGAAGATTAAAAATATGAACAGTAAAAAAAAGTCATCAAATGGAGGGTTAGCAACAGGGAAGTAGGAGGAGGAGGGAGGGGGAAAAGATATAGAGAATAAGTAGCATAGACAGTAGGTAGAAAATAGACAGGGAGAGGGTAAGAATAGTATGGGACATGTAGACACTAAAGAACTTATGACACATGGACATGAACTAAAGGGGGGAATGTGGGTGGGAGAGGGTATGCAAGGTGGAGAGGAGTCAAGGGGGGAAATGGGACATTGTAAGAGCATAATCAATAATTTTTTTAAAAAAAGGCAGAGGGGAAGGGAAGGAGAAAAAAAGATAAACATCAATGTGTGGTTGCCTCTCTAGCAACCACAAACCCAGGTTGAGCCCTGACTGGGAAACAAACAAGCAACCCTTTGGTTCCCAGGCCAGTGCTCAGTCCACTGAGCCACACCAGCCAGGGCAGCTTCCTGAGATTTAAAAAATAATAATTAAATAGAATAGATCATGTATATACAGTTCCCAGCCCTTATGGGTACTTAATCCATGCTGACTGTTTTCATAATCATAATAACCAGTCATTTGTTCTCCCTATAAAACAGGACACAACTGAGCAAAGAAAAGCACCAATCTAATTTGTTCCCCAAATATTTACGGGAGTGGAATTAATATAAGGGTCCAAAATATTTCACACAATTTGACTTTTCTTATCAGGGTAAAGTACATGTAACATAAAATTTACCATTATTACCATTTTACAGTATAAAATTTAGTAGCATTAAGTGCATCCACAAGATTGTGCAAACACCACCACTATTTCCAGAACTTTCTCCTCATAGAAAATGTACCACCCTGTTACAGTCCGGGTGTTTTGACCCTCAGCAGAGCTGGGGCAGAATTATCAATCTGAACTTTGTTCAACCACAGATAAAACAGGGAGAAAATAGGAGCCGGCCCATGAACTCTGCAATGTGCAAGTGTGAGGCACTCACAGCACGATGGGGCTCAGGGTCCTCGGGCTGTTGCTGTCCGTTCTACTGGGTTGGGCCAGCAGCCACCCCATTCCTGGGAAGAAGAACTTCAACAAGTTGCTTCTGATCTCGTTTGATGGCTTCCGCTGGGACTACGACCAGGATGTGGACACCCCCAACATGGACCGCCTGGCCCGGGAGGGCGTGAAAGCCAAGTACCTCACCCCACCCTTCGTGACAATGACCTCCCCGTCCCACTTCACCACAATCTCAGGTAAGATCCGCTCTGCAGTCAGTCCACTAGTGCTGGTGGAAGGCCCTGGAATCTGTCATTCCCTGAGGGAGGGCCCATTCTGGCTCAGCTCTGGAGAGATCAAGGCAGCTCGTGTAACTTGGGGCACTCCCTGGAAGAAGCACTCACTCAGAATACCCTGGAATCTCAGGGCAGTTTCTAGAACCCCATGGGCTATGGAGCCCTGACCTACAGACAGAATCTGGACTAGGATTGCAGCCCCCTAAGGGATCTCCTTGCTCCCCAGGCCCACCTCACCCTCACCCTGCCTTTCACACAGTGGCTGATGATTTTTCTTTAAAGTAAATTATTAAAAGAATTTTATAAAAATAATAAAAACTTGTCCTGGCCAGTGTGGTTCTGTTGGTTGGAGTATCATCCCATAAAATAAAAGATTTGATTCTTGGTCAGACAACATACCTGTGGGTTCAATCCCAGTCAGGGCAAGAGCAGGAGGTGGCTGATTGATGTTTCTCTCTCTCTCTCTTTCTCTCTCTCTCCCTCTCTCTAAAATTAATGAGCATGTTCTCAAGTGAGAATAAAAAATAATAATAATCAAACCTTACAATTTAAAGAACTCAATTAGATCAAGCAACTACCCTGCTTAATACTGGTGGATTAACCCTCTAGCAGAGAATGCAAATTTTGTCTTCCTGTGGCCCAGAAGGTCCCCACATCCTGGCCCCTGGTCTCTCCTGGCCTTTCTCATCTCTCTTCCCCTCGAGTGCTTCCCTCCATCTCACAAAACCCTCCTACCTGTGCCTCCACTCAGTCCCACCTGCCTCAGGGCCCTTGCCTATTCAGGTCCTCCCAGCTCACCTAGAGCACATAGTTCACTGGGGCAGACACACATCAGGCAAGCCTACAGACTAATAGATCTCAGTACAAATTGGAGAGGCACCAAGAAGGAAAAGGAGAGTTTCTCCAGAAGATGGCCACAGTAAGTTGATCTGAAATTGGAGAGGCAGGGAAGGGGTCTCTGAACAGTTGAGCTGCAAGAGAAAGAGACCTTGAGTGACAAGAGGAAAGAAAAGTGTTCTAGGCAGAGGGAACAGCATGTGTGAGGTCTCTGTGACAAGAAGGTACATGATTGTTCCAGAATCCCCATCGCAAAGGACTCCACTGTAATAAGAATAACAACAGCTCCATTTCTCAGACATGGGCTTGATGTCAAGTACCGTGCTAGGTGCTCTGCCTTCGTTGTCTCTAATATAGCACTGCAAAGCAGTGTTGTCCCCATTCCACAGATAAGAAAACTAAAGCTGAGTAAGTGCCCAGTCACCTGGCCAGGCAGTGTGGAAGGGAGGAGCCAGGCCTGGAACCAGGGTGCCCTGGCCATACAGAACTGGTTCTGCCCAGTTCTGAACTGGGAATCCACAGACCTCTTGGGGGAAAGGGGACAGGGAGGGGTGCCTGGCAGCATGAGCCTCTCTCCTATCCTGAGAGCCACTCCCTGAAGGACTGCAAACTGCTGGTGCCATTTTCCGGGGAGAGGGTTTTATTGCTTCCTCAGACTCTCAAAGGAGCCCTCAAATCAGAAACTTTAAAAATAAAGCTGAACAGACACTCAGAGGGAGATTTGCTGAGAGAGATTTTCCTACATGTAAACTCTTTGAGAAGCTAGTCATTTGGGAACTATTAGCACCAGGAAGCAGGAACTAAACAGCCCTTTTCTGGAGAAAGCAAATGCCACTTCCCGTCGACTTTAACTTCATAATGTTTAAAAGAACTCCTGTCAGCAGATGCTGGGCCCCTAGACACTGAGAATATGATGGGCACAAAATAGTATAAGGCTCATCCACTACTTATTTATTCCCAGAAGTGTTTTTGAGGAGAAGATATAAACAGTGAGAGCAAATTTTAAAAATTACAAAATCACCTCAACTTCTCTACTACATTTGCTGCCAGTGGGGACTAGAAACCAAGCAGCTCCAGTGGAGGGTAATTTGGCAGCTTCCAACACAATCACACATGCAGGAACTTTCTTATTTGGCAATAGCACGTGTAGGACTTTATCCTACAGATATATATAGCTATACATTGGAAAACCATGTACTTACACAGTTATTCATTGCATTAGTGCTTGTGACCACAAAAGAAAAGACCATCCAGAGGGAAGTGTCTAAATAAAATATATCCACAGTATGGCATACTCTGTGACCTTTAAAAGAAAAAAAAAATGAGGAAGGTCTTGGTGCCCAATAAGAAGCTATCTCCAAGATGGATTGAGTAACAAAAGCAAGATGCAGAGGATGTGTGGAGTATGCATATATATGTGCATGTAATGTATATGTGGATATATGCACATACAATTACTTCTAGATGCATAGAGGACCTCTGGATAAATCAACAAGAAATTGGTAACACTGATTCCTCCAGGGAAGGGGCCGAGTAATAGGAAGAATTTACACTGTATGCCCTGTGTACCTTTTCAGATCTTGGAGCATGTGAACATACTGACTATGAAAAACAAAGTGTTATAACTGAAAATAATCTTTTACATTCACCCATTGTAAAGAAAGCACGTTCCTCCTGTGTTCCCCTTATTCATAACCAGACCTTCCATTTATTGAGCAGGATTCACTCTGTGTCAACTTTAAAACAGGTTTCTCTATGGACATTTGGGACCAGATCATCCCCTGTGGTGGGGTTGTCCTGTGCACTATGGGGTGTTAAGCAGTCTCCACCCACGAAATGCTAGAACCATTGTGACAACCAAAAATGTCTCCATTCGTTGTCCAGTGTCCCCAGCTGAAAAACCACTGCTGACTGACTGAGCCCAGTACCTGGCTTACAAAAATGCCCAGCAGGTACCACAACCGTCATGTCCTTCAATTTTCATTAACAGTGATATGAGGTCAGGGCAGTTACCCTCTTTACAGGTGAAATATCCAAGGCTCACAGAATCTACCAATCTTCCCTGGGACAGGAGCAGAATTCGAACTGAGCCTTGAACAGTTCAGACAATGAGTTTTCCATCCCTGCCCTCCAGTATGACTACAGCCCTCTGTTATCTTTGATTTTTAATTAAGCAATCATTCCAAACCCCTTTGAATATTGCCCATCCTCAAGCTTCCAGGCAATGAGAATGTATGCTGAATATGTTACATTAATGAAAGAAAGGCCACCCTGGACCCAGTAAAACCACTGGTATTAATCTTCATGAGCTAGGCGCAAGCCGACCTCTGTCTGACTCCAATGTGGAAAAGAATCATCTGTAACAGAAAAAAATAATGGTTAAAAATTGGTGCTGCCAGCACCCAAAGACCTCATCAGATTCCAGGGGGTCGGCCTGACACAAATTATGATAAAAGAGGCTCTCTGGCCCAACAGCTAATTCACTGGTGTTCTTACTAACACCTCTGGGCAATTTAACACAGGAGAGAGGTGATGACGGGGAGCCGCTGCACCGCTTCACATCCCAGCTGCAAAGTAGGATGGCACAGCTCCAACAAGGGCCCAGGTCTGAGAAGCCACAGGGTCACCCCTCTGAGCATCCTAAACAGCGTCCAAAGAACAAGGACAAGGTGGTCCCAGGCAGGGAGCAAGTCTGGAGAGGCCAGGCCCCAGGTACAGCCCAGGAACAACCACTCCTAAAGCATAGCTGACTTGGCTGCTCACGTCAGAACTCTGGGCTACCAGGGTCTACATCTGGGCAGCAGGACCTCCTCGTGCTTTGGGGCTGCCAGGCGTGAAGATATCTCAACCTTCACGGGAGTCAGGATCTCATGACACTCACCAGCTTTCCCTGCTGCTGGTGAAGAACGTCTTCCTGGAGAGTATTTTTAGAGTGCTCCTGCAATGTGCATTCTTTCATTGGACGATTATTGCTGGAGCATGTCCACTGGGCTAGGCAGTGGGGACAGTGGCAACTAGACACTTATATGTCTCCATCATCTTGTCATCTTTCCAGGGCTTGTGCCACAACACAGGCTCATATCCCATGTGCTCCCAGACCCCACAGACTTTTCTGGGGCTTGCTTCTGTTTCTCTGTAGTTCCACCACAGAGAAAGACAAAGAGCCACTTACCTGGGGATCCTTCTACCTCTGCTTCCTTTCTCTGATAGCTCAGGGCATCAGACAGGGGAGATTTGTTCTTACTCACCTGTGTCCTCCAAACCTTTCTCTGCACCCCAGCTCCCCTATGGCTCTCGTAAGGAATCAAACTTGTGAAACTCCAAAGCCAGAGGAGTCTCTGCTTTCTACATTTTCTCCCATGGCATCTTTTCCTTGAAGCATGGAGGACAGAAGTCCTGGCTGTTTGAATGAAGGAAAGTCTAAAGGACAGAGAAGTTTTTTAACTAGCTATTAATTCAAAATATCCCACTTTATCATCTTTCCATTCAAGAAAATCTTTTCATCCTCACAAAGAGTGTGTGTTTTTCTGCCAAGTGTTTATCTCCCAGCACTGCCTACAAGAGGGGGAAGGGATCTCTATCTAGGATCATGGCTTCCAAGAGCAGCAAGACCTGGCTGTGGGGTAACATTCTCCCTCCAGCTCCCCAAGGCTGGGCACTGGACAGGCCTGCGTATTCATCGAGCTTCTCCCTTCACTCACTGGATGGGCCATGACTTCCTCCAATATAGTTTTCTTCCTTCCACCTGGCTCCATTCCCCCACCTCCATGCCACACATTCACAAAGGGGACTTGACCACAGTACCTGAAAGATGTATTCATTTTCTATGGATGTGTAACATATGACCATGAACTTAGCAGCTTAGAACAATACCCATTCATTATGTCTCAGTTTCCATACATCAGGAGTCTGAGCATGGCTGAGTTTGGTCCTCTGCTCAGGGTCTCACAGGGCTGCAATCAAGGTGTTGGTGGGGCTGGAGTCTTCTCCCAAGCTCACTTGGCCTTTGGAACAGGCCATTTCCTTGCAGCTAAGAACTCAAGGCAGCTTGCTTCCTTAAAACCAGCAGGAGAGTGTTTTTCTCTCTCTCTCCTCTAGACCCTCTTTTAGGAGCTCATCAGATTAGGTCAGACCTATGCTAGATAATTTCCCTTTTGAGTAACTCAAAGTGAACTAATTAGCAGCCTCCATTACATCTGCAAAATTCCTTCAATTTTCCCATGTACTACTGGTTAGAAGCAAACCATGAGTAATGCCCATTTGCAAGGGGAGAGAATTAAACAAGGCCTATATATGTGGGGGAGGGGGCAGGAATCTTGAGGGCTATCTTGGAATTCTGCCTACCTCAAATAGATAACCAGGAGGTAAGCATTAGCCTTTGTTTAAAAGCAACAGTAAATGGGATGGTGCCCCAGAGAGGAGCTCCAGAAAGCCCCCAGAATTATGGTCTAACCTCTGAGCCCCAGAGGCTAATGCAAGAAGGGCAATGAGTAACCAAAGAGGCTGGACTCCCCACAGCACAGTGTGTCACCACATTAGTACTAGGCCCTTTCTGCTGCTTAGGACAAAATGATTAGTATGATGATGATGTTGATGATGATGATAATGATAATTTTAAAGAAGAGTAAGAAACAAGAAGAAGAAGGGCAAAGGAGGAGGCAGATAAAGAGGATTATTCATCTGAAACTACTTTGTGTATTTCCTAAGGCTTCCATAACAAAATGCCACAAACAAAGTGGCTTGAAACAACAGAAATTTGTTGTCTAGCCATTCTGGAAGACAAAAATCTGAAATCAAAGTTTCATTAGAGCCATGTTCCCTATGAAACCTGTAGGGAATCCTTCTTTGTCTCTTCTTAGCTTCCTGTGGCTCAGAGGCAATCTCTGGTGTTTCTTGGCTTGCATGCATCACTACAGTCCTCTGTCCCACCCATGGAGTTCCCCCTGTGTTTCTGTCTTTGCATGGCCATCTTCTCATAAGGACACCAGTCATTTGGATTAGGGGCCCATCCTACTCCAGTATGACATCATCTCTGCAAAGCCCTATTTCCACATAAGGTCACATTCTGAGGTCCTGGGGTTTAGACCCTCAACATACCTTCTTCAAGGAATACAATTCAACTCATAACAGTCATATAACACATAACTCACTGATAACTTCAGGTATGGCTATATCCAGGTCCTCAAGTTATGTCATCAAAATGACATATCTCTCTCTTTCTCTCCCTTTCCCTCTCCTTCTGCCACTCTTTTTTTTTTCCCTAAGAGTGACCACAAAATCTCCAAGATGACCCTCATTGGCCAATCAGCTTCTCATAACCAAATGCTGTGGCTACAGGGGTGAAATGATGCTGAACACCCAAGTTGAGACCTCATGCCCACCCCCAGGTTAGGGTAGAGGGAGGCAAGCCCCACAAAAAGCATATGGACTGTCAATTGTAGGCTGGTGGGTCCCCAGTAGAAAATCAGGGATTATTATCAGAGGGAGGAGCAAGTGAAGAAGGACTGGCAGAAATGACAGAAGTCCACCACACCAGCCTGGGCCTGACGGTGCAGGAAAAGGGGTTTGCAGTCTGGCGACCCAGTACTCAGTCCCACAGAAATCAAAACTCTGTCTGTGGGGCTGCCCACAAGACATGGATTCGGTGATCACACATGCAAACGGACATCTTCCAGCACTGCCCCTCTGTCTGCCTGAACCCTGAGATAAAAAGCCAGTCTCTGGGGGTTAAGCAGCTCATGGTGCTAGTTGAAATCACCCAATTCTATCTCTCTCTTGAGAAGCCTGTACTTACCACTCCATCACTAGTAATGACAATGAACATTTCTACAATCTCAGTTTTTATTGCAAAGTGATTGAGGACCAATAAGAGTAAGTTACACTGTTGAAACTAAGGAAATCCTGCCAAGCAAGTGGTGGGTGGATAGGAAGTCTTATGACAGCAGTGTAAATATATTTTCTCCCCCAAGGAACTGACTGAAATTAAGAAGTTATCACAGCTATGTTTCAGACAAAATCTATCATGAGCATAAGCCATGATATTATAATTTGACAATTTTAGATCTAGTCAAATAGATATGGCCCTAGGGTATAAAGGAGATGCTTTGTAACTAGACAATGTTCAGGAATAATAAAAACGAGGTCCTCTTTGTTTGACATTTGTCCTTCCTTGAAAGGACGTTTGATGATAGCCTCAAGACCCCTGCTGACCAGAAATTGTCTCTCTCAGTTCCAGAACTCCCCACACCCAGACAACCCCAAAACCAGAGCAACCACTTATAGTCATATAGATTGTGTATAGCACAATTCTGGGGGGCTGAATTTTCATGAATAATATGTGGGTGGTGCCCCCTGGAGGTGTGCAGGGCACAACTTGCACAAATGATCAGTCACTTACATTCCATCCCAAAATCAAACTATAAAGGGTAAAAATTTCTCATACGTGTAATCAATCATGAGTCTACCTCTCTTTCTACATGAGACAGAAGCAAAGGAAGTGTGGCCAAAAGTACTTGGATGATCATTAGCACTAAATCAGAGTGTCTCAACTTCAGTGATACTGACATTTCAGACCAGATCATTCTTTGACAGGGCAGAGTCCTGGAGGGTGCTGTCCTGTGCAACATAGAATATTTAGCAGCAACCCTAGCCTCTGTCTACTAGATACCAGCAGTATCCCTCCCCCAGTTATAACAACCAAAACTGGCTCCAGACATTGACAAATGGTTCTCAGGGTCCAAATCATCACCTAGTTGAGAACCCCTGGAATAAATGTGTCATATGCAAATCACATGTAAATCAGTCAGCCAAAGATCACATATATGACAATCTATCCAGTGGGAAAAAGAAGTCTTCAAGAGACAAGGGAGATGGGGAAAGAGACAGAAAATCAAATTCCTGCTGCCAGTAACAATACAAGCCCAGCAAATGTTGTTGGAAACCTCGTTAGAAGATACTGTAAACCTTCCTCAGTTCCCATCCTACTTCCTCAGCAATAGCTCCCCACTCAACAAGTCCTGGAAGTCAACAAAGCCCAACACAGGCAAACAGGGCAAAGAAACCACAGACAAAAAGATGTCTCTTCATTTCCACAAAGGGAGAAAAAAACAAATAGTAAAAAAATGGAAAATAAAACAAGGCTGAGAAACCAGAGTATTTCCTAACTTTTCATTATGGAAATTGCTGCAGAAAAAAAGCAGAGAAATTTGAAGAATAAACTGCCGTGTACCCAGAACCAAGATGCAAGAATTTCTCCACGTTTTAAAAACCTAGTTCCATCATCCACACTCAATGCCCTTTTCATGATTCCTTCCTTCCTTCTTTCTGGAATCTTTTAAAGCAAGTGTCAGACATCATTTATTGCATCCATAATACATCAGTATGTATTTCAAATCTAAGAATTTGGGTTGATGTGGTTTTTATATAACCTCCATGCTGTACTTAACAGACTTAACTTGAAGAATCTAGAATTCTTGCAAGTGGAGAAAAGATCTAATTGCCACCTCAGAGTCTCTCCTACTAGTGCTACTTAAATTACAACATGTATATGAACCACCTGGGGATCTGGTTAAAATGCAGATTCTAGTTCAGTGGGTGTGAGCTGGGGCCTGAGAGTCCACAGCCTAACAAGTTCCCAGGTGATGCTGACACTAAGGGTCCATGGATCACACAAGAGGAAGGTTCAGCCCAAAACACCACAACAACCAAGCAAAAAATCATCACTGCTGTCCACTCCCAGGTCTTGAGTGAGAGAAGCAGGAACCACCTGAGACTGAGAACACAAGCATACTACTTTCCTGAGGCTGCTGTAACAAAATATCATAAACTGGTGACTTAAAGGAACAAAATGTCGACAGGCCAGAAACCCAAAATCAAGGCTTCAGCAGGGGTGTGCTCCCTCCAGAGTTTCTGGAAGAGAATCATTCCTTGCCTCTCCTGGTGGCTGCCAGCATTCCTTGGCTTGTCACAATGTCACTCCAGTTTCTACCTCCCTAGTCACATTGCCTCCTCTTGTCTGTGTCCTCTCCTCTTCTGCTTCTTATAAAGAAAGCTGTCTTTGGGTTTAGAGCCCTCATCGCCTCATCTCAAGATCTATAATTTACTTCTGCAAAGACACTTCTCCCAAGTAAGGCAATATTCACAGGTTCTGGGGATAAGACGATGGTCATATCTTTGAAGGGAAAGGAGGTACCATTCATGCAGCCCACTACAGTGGTAAAGAGGGAAAAGTAAAGTGAGGAAAAATGCAGAAGCAAGGACAGATCCTGTCTCTTGACAGTGGCCAGTAAGTCAGGCCAAAAGTAGAACTGTGTGTCAGTAGGGTTCCCAGACAAAACTTGAGGACAGCTCATCTGCTTCCAGCTCCTTGAAGAGACAGCATTTTCTGTTCTGACTGTAGATTAGAGGAAGAGGTGGGGGTAAGAAAGCCCATTCTCTACTGGCCTAGTTCCTAAGGAATTGTGCCTCTGCCTTAGGGCCATTCTCGAGTCTTGTTCAAGGATAAAATTATCTATCGATGGCCATAATTAAAAAGCAATGTCAAAAAGAAGCAGCATCAGCATTTTTCATTTGCATTTACACATGAGCAAGACCAAATTAGTAAAATGGGTGCACTAGGGTTTTATTTTCTCCATCCAGAAAAGGGCTGCTATCATCTGGTACTAGTGTTGGAGTCCAGCCTCATTTCTATAGTGGAAGTTGATAAGATATTAAATTTCTATTGGTGCACTGGGACACCCGTTCTCATTTCAGTACCTTTATTATGTTATCAATGGGTGGCACTTGGGGTTGTAGACTTGGGGTGAATGTGGTTTTGAGTCCCAGTGGGAATGTTTTTCCATCGGTGTCTTGATGATGGTTCTGAATAAGCTTGTTTGCTCAAGACTGGAGCACTGGGTTGATTTAAGGTGGTTGATTGACTGGATTTAGCAGCTGTTTTTCCTCACTGATTTTATACTAGGTGGTTAATAAAACATTTTCTTCTTTGGTTTTGGGAATGTGCACTTAGTGAAACACTGGACCTCACAAATTAAAAGGCAAATAAAGATACATTTATACCTTAATGGTAGATTGGGTCAAAGGAACTAGTAAATGACACATAGTAGGTCCTCAAGTTATTGTTAAGTAAATGAATACATGAAAATATGTCAATGTTCTAATGGACTATTTGTAAAAATATATACTGTTCCACCTGAAAATTAGTAGTTGGAAGCTGATGAAATGTTGGGGGTGCTCTTATTGAGTTACTAAATTATATATGGTTTACTTTAATCCCTCTGAAGTATTTTTTCCCAAAATGATTTTAGACTAAATCAAGTTCTGCTTTCTATTTGTTCAGATCTCACCTGGCCATCTACAAATGGGGCAGAAGGTGGGAGGGGGTTTATTCAATTAAATCCAACAAACATTTGTTGAACACCCACTAAGAGTAAAGTCCTATGCTTTTTGCCAGGGAGATACCAAAATAAATGAGGCACTACCCTACTCTTTGCAGTATCAGAGAAAAATGGTTATAAAAACAGAAATCCATTCATGCTAACTCAAAAGGGCCACATTGCAAGGCTCTAATGAGCAAGCTCATGGATATGAGAACCAAATTAGAGGCAAATTAGAGAATGGCAACTTCCCCTTTCTGGCTCTCAGAAGCCCAGTGGTCTCTCTCATCAGCCCCATGGACTTTCTTATCTCTGCCTCTCTCACTCACAACTTTCTTTCTCTTTTTGCTCATGGTCAACCATGGTAGACAGCAGAGCCGACCACTGGCTGATTAGCTACTATGTCTCTTGGTTAATGTCTTGAGAGAGAGAGAGAATTGGGTTTCATGCCAACCAATTGAATATAGGGAGATGTCACATGGTACGAATATGGTGCCTAGACCCACCTTTAGGCAGGATGATGAACAGGGAGATTCTAAGAGAAGGTACCTGTGAGCACTGCAGGCACTCCAGAAGATACTTTTAACTCTCTTTCCTGCCCCTTAGTTGTAAATATCATGAGACAATCTAGGATGCACTTGGTTCAAAATGTTTGAGAAAGGGAAGGAGAAAAGAAAAGTTGGATCAAACTCTGGACTTCATGGTTTCCTAAATTCACTCTGCAAGTATGAGAAATAAATGTTGGTCCCTGAAAACCAAGAAAAGGAGCTGCATCTATCTGGGTTTGTTCCCAGACCTGAAATGTTCGGCTGGGTGAATTTATCTGCACCTTGCCAGAATTGATATGGTGTAGGAGTCTGCAATGTACCCTAATTAAAGCATAATTAGCAAGCAGCAGGAATCTTATTCACAAGGAGAACTCATCCTACTTCCTGTTTAACTTGCATAATTACCCATATCACCAGACATTGAAGTGACATAGATGACAGACTCTCAGTATGACAGAGCCAGAAAGGCCCTCGGAAATCATTAATCTAGCTTGTTTCACAAAGAGGGAAACTGAGGCCCAGAAAGAGAGAACAAGAGCACGCAAGAGCCAAGAGCAACCCTCCCCTCTAGTCCAGCCCTCCTTGCGCAGGACTGTATTACAGTGAGGGCAACATCTTCTGACCCCAGTGAAACCCGCTCCTTGGCAGCTTCTGGAACTCCAGGCACAGCCAACAGTGTACCTTTCATGTAGTTTTTCTAGCCAGTTTCTTGGTTGTCTCCAGAGTAGAAAATGCAATTTAAGTAAAATTTGAATGCTGCTCCCTACAGCTGTTCCTTTCTCTGCTTTTATTCTCTTCTGTCATGTTTTGTCCACATACCAGAACCGGCCCTTGACCAGGATAAAGAGGCTTGAGCAGCGGGAAGGAGAAATCAAAGGGGCAATGGAAACTTCTACTGGGTCATTAGTGGTGCCCAGTCGCTGGCTGGATTTAGAACATTCCTTTAAGTGTCAGGATGGAAATAACCCAAACACCACAGAGATGGTTTCCTTTGTGCAATTACTGAGACTAGCCATGCTGCAGAATGGAAGGGTCATGCTCCCTGAGCTCATTTTAGCTTAGTCATTTGAAACTTGGGGAACATCCTTTGAGGGGAAAATGGATTCTATGATTGGATCCCAGGCTAGTCTACCTAACTGAGAGTATAATTGACCTCTAGGTCCCTGGGCATGCAAGCAGCATCCTTAAGGTACAGGAGGGGAAAGTTCCTCTGGCCATGGCATCCTTTTTCTTATCCCACCCCTTCTTCTAAGCCCTCCCAGTGAATGTGGGTCCCAAGCTTTCCCAGATACTGGAGTAAGCCAGGTTTTGGTGGCTGCCTGCCCTACCTCTGGTTCCTCTGTAATGAACAATCTGCTAGAATTAATGCATGTATGTTAATAACTAACATGCATGCATAAATGACTAAAGGCCCTGAACCAGTTCTGATGAGTTAGTAGGCACTAAAACCACTGACTTGTTAAAACACAGGCTCCAGACCCCATGCCAGAGGTAAGGATTCAGCACGGGCCAGAATGGGGGACCGGAGAATCTGTGTTTTAACAAGGAACTCCATTGAGTCTAATACTGGTGGTAGAAAATACAATGGAGAATTGCTACAAGAGGTGAAATGGCAGGTGTTTGTAATCCCAGGGTGATTTGCTTTTTGTTGGGTGGGAATATAGAACAGAATCTCAGATGTCACAGGTTTAAAAAAATTAGAGGCAAATTAGAGCTGCTCCCTGGGTGAATTATCTCTGTGCTTCCATTTCATCTGCTGGAATGTGGCAGGGCTTGGCTGTAAGTAAGCTCAGGCCCTGTAGCAGGAAGAGGGCTCACTGTAGATTTCAGAAGGCTTCCATGATTCATTTGCGAGGCTTGAAAAGTTCTTGCCCATTATGGCTTCTACCCACCAGTAACAAAGTATCCCGCTCAAGGTATTCAACCCCCATTCCTGAGAGACAGAGTAGCAGAGAGGTTAAAAACACCAGTTGTAGATAGATGTTCAACATCATCAGGCATTGAGAAGTGCAAGACAAAATCACAGTGAGATAGCACTTCGCGTCCACTAGTTTGGTCATAGCCTTAAAAAAGGGGGGACTTCCAGTCAAGATGGAGGCATACGTAAACAAAATTCGCCTCCTCATGCAACCACAGAAAGAATTACAACTAGACCTCAAAACAAATAACACCCTGAATAGTCAGAAATTCAAGCTGTATGGAAGTCTGACAACCAAGGACTTGAAGAAGCCACATTCATCCAGATGGGTAGAAGGGGTAGAGATGGGTGGAGAGGAACAGAGGCAAAGTGTGGCACAGTGAAGCAGCAGCTGCGGAACAGACAGAACCACGTTCACATGTGGTGGATAAAAATCGGGAAGGATACCTTGGGAGCAAGTGATCCCAGCCCAAGGCCAGACCACACAGCCCAGGTTTCCCACACTACAAAAGTAAATCCCCATAACTGCTGGCTATAAAAACCAGTGGGGCCCTGGCTGGCGTAGCTCAGTGGATTGAGCGCAGGCTGAGAACCAGGCATCGCAGGTTCGATTCCCAGTCAGGGCACATGCCTAGGTTGCAGGCCATGTCCCCCAGCAACCGCACATTGAAGTTTCTCTCTCTCTCTCTCCCTTCCCTCTCTAAAATAAATAAATAAATAAATAAATAAATAAATAAATAAATAAATAAATGAAATCTTTAAAAAGAAAAAAAACAGTGGGAGCTGGAGCAGTGGAAGAACAGGAGACTCCACTTAAAGGGCCCTGACAGACTTAAAACGTACGCAGACCCACCCCCTCTAGTATTCAGCCCCAGGGCAACAGCTGAAAGGGCACAAGTCACACAGGGTGATTGCCGGACAAAACTCCAGAAGTTAGGCAGCGACATTTGTCACCTCTCCAAGCCCTCCCCCTAAAAAATGTCACAAAGCAGTGAAGCAGGTTACCCCACCCTGGCGATTACCTAAGGCTCTGCCCCACACAATTTACAGGTGACTTTTCTATAGTAGGCCACGCTACTAAGACAGGGAGTCAAAGCAGCTCTACCTAACACACAGAAACAAACAGAAGGAGGCTGCCAAATTGACAAGACAAAGAAATGGGGCCCATATGAAAGAATAGAACAAACCCCCAGAAAAAGAACTAACTGAAACAGAGGTAACCAACCTGTCAGGTGCAGTGTTCAAAACACTGATGATCAGGATGCTCAAAGAACTCCCTGAGTATAGCAACAACATAAAAAAGACCCAGAAAGAAATGAAGATTACACTAAGCGAAATAAAGAAAAATCTACAGGGGACCAACAGTGAAGGAGATGAGTTTGGGATTCAAATCAATGATTTGGAATATAAGGAAGAAATAAGCATTCAACCAGAAAAACGAGAAGGAAAAATAATTTTTAAAAAATGAGGATAGTGTAAGGAGCCTCTGGGACATCTCCTTACCAACATCCAAATCATTCGGATGCCAGGAGGAGAAGAGAAAGAGCAAGAAATTGAAAACTTTTTTGAAAAAATAATGAAAGAAAACTTCCCTAATTTGGTGAAGGAAATAGATACACAAGTCCAGGAAGCACAGAGAATCCCAAACAAGTTGGACCCAAAGAGGACCACACCAAGATGCATCATAATTAAAATGCCAAAGGTTAAAGATAAAGAGAGATCTTAAAAGCAGCAAGAGAAAAGCAGAGAGTTACCTACAAAGGGGTTTCCATAAGGCTGTCTGCTGATTTCTCAAAAGAAACTTTGTCGACAAGAAGGGACTCACAAGAAGTATTCAAAGTCATGAAAACAAGGACCTACAACCTAGAGTACGCTATCCAACAAGGCTATCATTTAGAATGAAGGACAGAAAAAGTGCTTCCCAGATAAGGTAAAGCTACAGGAGTTCATCATCACAAAGCCGTTATTACATGAAATGTTAAAGGGACTTATTTAAGAAAAAGAAGAGGATCAAAACTATGAACATTAAAATGACAAAATATTCACAACTACCAACAACTGAATCTAAAAAAGCAAACCAAGCAGACAACCAGAACAGGAGCAGAATCGTAGATACAGAGATCATTTGGAGGGTTATCAGCTGGGTGGGGGAAGGGAAGGAGTGAGGGAAACCATGCAGGGATTAAGAAACATAATTAGTAGGTACAAAATAGGTATGAAGATGTTAAGAATAGTATAGGAAATGGAGAAGCCAAAGAATTTATATGCACAACCCATGAACATGAACTAAGGTGTGGGATTGTTTGAGGGAATGGGGTTACTGAGCAGAGGGGCACAAAGGGGAAAAAAAGTGGAAGTATTATAATAGCATAACCAATAAAGTATTTTTTAAATGAAAATAACAAGTGTTGGTGAGAATGTGGAGAAACTGGAACCCGTGCACACTGTTGGTGAGAATGTAAAATAGTGCAGCCACTGTGGAAAACAGCCTGGCAGGCCCTCAAAAACTTGAACAGAGTTACCATACAAACCACTTCTGCTCCCAAAAGAAAAACAGAGACTCAAACAGATACCTGTACATGAATGTTCATAACAACATTATTCACAATAGACAAAAAAAATGTAAATAACACAAATGTCCATCAACTTATGAATGAGTAAACAAATTCTGTCCTATCCACACATGGATATTACTCAGTCAGAAAAAGGAATGAAGTACAGATACATTCTACAGAAAGGATGAACCTGGAAAACATTGTGTTCAGTAAAAGAAACTAGGCACAAAAAGTCAATATTGTATGATTTAATTTCTATGAAATGTCCAGAATAGACAAATTCATAGAGATAGAAAGCAGATTAGTGGCCAACAGGGAAATGAAATAGAGGAATGGGAGGGTGGGGACTGCTAATGGATACAGGGTCTCCTTTGAGGGTGATGAAGATATCTTGGCAGGTGTGGCTCAGTGGATTGAGCTCAGGCCTGCAAACCAAATGGTCACCAGTTTGGTTCCCAGTCAGGGTACATGCCTGGGTTGAGGGCCAGGTCCCTAGTGCGGGGTGTGTGAGAGGCAACCACACACCAATGTTTCTCTCCCTCTCTTTCTCCTTCCCTTCTCCTCTGTCTGGAAATAAATAAATAAAATCTTAAAAAAAAAAAAAAAGAAAATATCTTGGAACTAGAGAGGTGATTATTTCATAGCGCTGTGAGTGCACAAAATATCACTAAATTATACACTTTAGAATGTTAATGGTTGATTTTAAATTATGTGAATTTTACCTGAATAAAATAACAAAAAAAGCATGGGTTATAACCAAACCTCCCAGGTTCAAAATCCAGCTCTGCTGCATGACCTTAAGCAAATTTTATGCCTCAATTTCCTATAAAGGGAGAAACCTCTAAAGGGGACTATAGTAATACCCACTTGCAGGGCTATTAGTAGAATTACATGAATTAATGTCCCTAAAGGAGACTTGGGAGAGGTGTTGGAGCATGGCATGGTAAATGTGTGCCATGATTCCATTACATAAACCTACCCTTGTTCCTGGGTGGCCAGGAAGCCAGGAAGCCAAGAAGGTTAGGTGCTTGCTCAAGTTCACACAGCAAGTTCAGACGTCACGTCAGGGTTGCACCCAGCTCTCTCGGACTCTAGGTCACTGGCCTTCCTCTGCTGACAATCTGATCTGATCCTTCACCAAGAATCTTGACACTGAAAGGCCCCAGACCCTGGCAGCAGCACAAATTCTTTCCAGTAATCCCACGTGTGCTTGGCTATCCGGCCTGCCTACAAGGCAAAACAACTGTTTGGAGCTTTACAGCAACAACTCTTTTTGCATCATCCCAGTTGAAAGCCTTGGTCACTCTCGGGGGACTTTACCCACCAGCAGCCTGGTGGTGACTGACCCAGAAGAGAGTTTTTCCCTTCCCTGTCACATAATCATGAAAGCCCTGCCTCAGTTTACCTTGGACATGAGAGAAACTGTCACTATCTTATTACAGTCAGTAGGGTCGTCCAGAGTCTTTCTCTTCCAGGAGGTGGGGGGAGGAGGATCCCAGTTCTCCCCGTAGACTGCCCCCCATGTGCATGTGCACTCCCCCTTTCCCTGGCTCCGTGTAGGATCACAGGGATTTTTCATACTTGGTTTGATTCTTGTGTCTTTGGGAGCAATCTAGCTTACTCACATTCCCCAACATCTACCTTCCTCCCTCAAGTAGATAGAAATAAGTCTACACTCATCTGCGTCTAGAAATCCTTCTTGATTCCATTGGTACCCTCAAACAGCATGGCCCATGGGAGTCCCAGGAGAAACCCTGGGAAGTCAGCTGAGAGAATCAGGCCGCCTGGATGTTAAATATTGAATCAGATTATCACAAGCAGAAGATAAGAAAAATAATTTCACAGGAAGTGTCCAAATCCCAGGCTCTCAGCTTCTGGATGCAGAATAACCCAAAAACCTAGCCTCCCTATGCCCTGCCTTCCTTTCTCCCTCATCAGTTTCCACAGCCAGCATCAGCTTCCCCCTGGGCGGTGAAGTCTGTTCCAGGAGCAGATCCAATCTGACATATGTGAGATGTGATTACACTTCCTTTGTGGCTACCAATATTTGCACCACCAGAAAAACAAATCTGAAATCCCTGGGTGGCCATCTGGAGTCATACTCCACCAGGATACACAGACCAACCAAAAGGATGTTGGTTGTGCAGGGGCTGGGGGGCGGGGGGCGGGGAGGGCATGGTCTTATGACCACATTAATTATTCTAGCAACCTGTTCATAGAACTTATACCTTCCCTCCTTTATCCCCAAGGTCGCTGGATTGAAGACCACGGAGTCATTCACAACATGATGTTCAACACTGAGACGGGCTGGAAGTACTCCTTCAAGACCACACAGAACAAGACTGAGTGGTGGGACAATGGCGTTCTCCCCCTCTGGATTACAGCCCAGAGACAGGTAGTCAGAAACCCTAGGCTGGCTTCCAGGGATTTTGCCTCTCATTCTACAGCATGTGGGATGGAGGTTAGAAGATATGTGACGTTGGGCAAGTGACTTCACCTCTCTAAGTTTTCTTCCCCTAAATGTGTAATAGGAATCATGATGATGTGCTTATTTAATAGATTTGATGTAAGGATTAAATGAGATAAGCGTGAAAAGCAGTAGGTACAGAGGAAATGCTCAGTAAGTGTTAGCTGTTATGGATGGACAAGTGAGGGCAGAGACTGGCTTAAGTATGATTGTCTCCAGGGCTCACCATACAGTCTGGACCCAGCAGCTCTCTAATAAATATCTGTTTATACACTTCCTCTGACTTAGGCATAAAAGCCATTAAGAATGAAGTTGACCCTTTAATTCATCTTCAGGCCATGTAAAACCCTTATGAGAACATTCACTTGAAAGGATTCCAGTAGCCATTCATTATTGCTTTGAAACGGCAGAAATCAGAGCTGTGTCCAACTCCCAGCCCAAAACCCATTGACAGCTTTGCATTTTCTCAAGAGCTTCCAGTTGTCACTTCAGAATAGGTCCTCTTTCTTCTTCTGCAAGACATTAACCTTTGCTCCAAAGCTATCTGGGGTTCTGGGGTTTCATATCTGTGCCCCAAACCCACACTAAGCATGTCACATTGCAAGATGGTATAATGCAACCTTAGGCAATGGCCTCCTCTCTGTGCTTGAGTTGCCCTATCTGTAAAATAAGGATTGTCAGAGTCCTTGCTTCATAGAGTCTTTGGAAGGATTAACTGAAATAATGCCTGTAACTACTTAGATTTAAATGCTCAAAAACTATCAATCATGCCTTTGAATTGAGGCTGAATCATTTCAGTACTTCTTCAGCTGGTCAGCCCTGGCCAGAACTATACCATGAAACATTCCATGATGATGGGCATGTTCTATTTGTACATATCCAGTATGAAAGTCACTAGCCACATATGGTTATTGAGCCCTTGAAATATGGCAAGTGAGGCTGAGGAACTTAATTTTAATTGTATTTAAGTTTAATTAATTTCAATTTAAATCTAAATACCATTGTAGCAAGGGGCTACTCTACTGAACAATGCAGCTCTAGAAGAATCACAGTGGGTGGTCAGTGAGCCTGTACTACCTCATGTTCATTTTTTTCTATAACTCTTGCACCTTAATTCCTTCCTTTTCTGTAATGTTTTTCAAACTTTGAGGCATAGACTACACAAATAAATTCTGTCTTTTCAAGAAAATTATGCTCATAACACTATTAGAGAGGCACTGTTTTAAGTGCTTTACATATATTAATGTATAACAACTCTGAGGCAGGTATGATTATATCCATTTAACAGATGAGTAAATCGAAGCACAGAGCAGTGCCATAATTTCTCAAAGACACAAAGCTAGTGAGAGGCAGAGCTAAAACTTAAACTCACCCTGGGCAGCTGAGCCTTCCCCAAAGAAGAAATTCTGCTTGTGGAACAGCAGTTTCAGTCCATTCCAGAGTTTTCCAGGCTGCTCTGCCCGGCAGCCTTCCCAACAGATTCCACAACTGCCTAGCTGGCTTCCAGAATCAGAGACTTCCAGTCAAGATGGCAGCGTAGGCAGACATGGCTCACTTCTTTGCACAACCACATCAAAATTACAACTAAAATATAGCACAACAATCACTTAGAACTTTCAGATACCAAGTTGAATGGAAGTCTGACAACTACAAAATTAAAGAAACCACATCCACCCAGACTGGTAGGAGGGGTGCAGATGCAGTAAAGGCTGGTCCCTTGCCCACATGTGGTGGATAAAAATTCAGAAGGGATATCTCAGGAGTGAGAAGTCTCAACCCCACACCAGGCCACCCAGCCCAGGACTCTAGGGCCAGGAAGATAAGTCCCCACAACTTCTGGCTGCAAAACCCAGCAGGGATTGAGTCAGTGGAAGAAACTTCCGGAGCCCTAAGCAATTCCTCTTAAAGGACCCACACACAGACTCACCTACTCAAACCCACTCTCTCTGAGTTCTGGCACCAGGGTAGCAGCTTGAAGGAACCAGTGGCATATAGGGAGGAACTGAAGTGTCTGGCATCAAGGAGAGCAGAGGCCATTTTCCCTTTCCTAAACCCTCCCCCACAGAGCTGGCAAGCTGTGCTATTTCTGAGACTCCATCAATATGGCTAACACTGTTTGATCCCCCTGGGAGATCCCCAGAGATTTGTCCTACCCAACTTACAGGCCCACCCAAGTTGCTTTTCCATATAAATGGCTGATTTGGGCTCAAGTTCACAACATCCTAAATACCATCAAAAAAGGAACAGCAAGCCTCAGTGAGCCCCAGGCCCAGCACTAGCTGTAGCCAGTCTGGGTTTGCCTGGGAATCTCCAAGCTCAGCACAATTAGCAGCCATCTCAGATTGCTTTATAGCTCAGGCAGGGTGGCCCTGGGAAAACACAGGTGAGGGCTACATTGGTCTACACCACCCAGGAAACCCCAGGGCCAGTGCACCCAGTGGACAACTACAGACCACATTGGAGCGCCAACACCCTGCCCCTGCACAGCTGATCCTCAATAGAGGGTAGAGGTGTGTGGTCAGTGGTCCCAACCAATCCTTGCATCTGATTGGCCTGGGTAAATCCCTCCCATTGATCTGCCAACAGCAACAAAAGCTCAACTACAAGAGGAAGGTGTACTCAGCCCATGCAAAGGGTGTACCTCAATCAGCCCACCTTGGGTGATAGGGGAGGCTGTGCCACTGGACCCTGCAGGAAACCTACTATATTAGGCCACACTATCAAGACACAGAGTCAAAGCAGCTCTACCTAATACATAGAAACAAACACAGGGAGGCTGCCAAAATGAGGGTACAAAGAAACATGACCCAAATGAAAGAATAGATCAAAACTCCAGAAAAAGAGCTAAACAAAAAGTAGATCAGTAATTTATCAGGCACAGAGTTCAAAACACTGTTTCTAAGGATGCTCAAGGAACTTGGTGAGGACCTCAACAGTACAAAAGAGAGATCCAGTCAAAAATGAAGGGTACACTAATTAAAATAAAGAACAATTCACAGGGAACCAACAGTAGAGTGGATGAAGCCAAAAATCAAATTGATGATTTGGAACATAAGGAAGCAAAAAAACAACCAATCAGAACAATAAAAGAACAAAAGAATACAAAAAATGAGGACAGTATAAGCAGCCTCTGGGACAACTTCAAGCATAACAACATTTGCATCATAGGGGTCCCAGAAGGAGAAGAGAAAGAGCAAGAAATTGGAAATCTACTTGAACAAATAATGAAAGAAAACTTCCCTAAGTTGGTGAAGGAAATAGATGTGCAAGTTCAGGAAGCAGAGAGAGTCCCAAACAAGATGGATGCAAAGAGGCCCACTCCAAGACACATCATAATTAAGATGCCAAAGATTAAAGATAAAGAGAGAATCTTAAAAGCAGCAAGAGAAAAGCAGAGATTTACCTACAAGGGAGTTCCCATTAGACTGTCAGCTGATTTCTCAAAAGAAACTTTGCAGCTAAAAGGGATTGGCAAGAAATATTCGAAGTCATAAAAAGCAGGGACCTACAGCCAAGATTGCTCTCCCAGCAAAGCTATCATTTAGAATTGAAGAACAGATAAAGAGCTTCCCAGACAAGAAAAAACTCAAGGAGTTCATCATCACCAAACCATTATTATATGAAATGTTAAAGGGACTTATTTAAGGGGAAAAAAAGATCAAAACTATGAACAATAAAATGGCAAAAAATACATCTATCAACAATTGAATCTGAAAAACAAACTAAGCAAACAAAAACAGAGACAGAATCATGGATACAGAGAGCATTTTGATGGTTGCCAAATGGGAGGGGTGTGGGGGAATGGGTGAAGAGGTGAGGGGTACAAATAGGTAGTTACAGAATAGCCATGGGGATATAAAGTACAGTACAGGAGATGGAGCGGCCAAAGGACTTATACTCATGACTCATGGACATGAACAATGGTGGGGGGAGTGCCTGAGGGAGTAGGGGTTACTGAGTAGAGGGGGGCCAAGGGGAAAATCAGGACAACAGTAATAGTTTAAACAATAAAATATAATTTAAAAAGAAAATACTTAATAAATAAATAAATACATACATACATACATGCATACACACATACATAAACTCACCCTGGGCTCAGCCACTGTTAACACTTAATCATGACATAATATTACTTCTGTGGTCAAAACAACTTAGCCATGGATTACATAGTAAATCTGCTATGTGCCTAGCTGCTAGAGAGGTCTGGACAGTCTTCTTAATTCACTATTCTAAACCCAAGGCCTCTTTAGTCTCTTCCCATAGTATTTGTTCACTGGCATGTGGCCTCTGGTAGCATTCCCCTTTCCTGTTATTTTTTTACTCGTGGTTCTTGTCTCATTGCCATTTATTTGCAGGACTTTGTTTCCTTCTGCCCAATTCTTAATCAGAGTTGTTTTCCTTTTTGTTTAATTCATAAGTCATGCAGAAAGAGGATCTGGTGCAGGGCCAGGCAATTGACAGCACACCACTCATTTGGCATGTGAATGTCAAGTTGGTATATCTCATTCTGCCACTGGCAGCTCCTGCCACTGGCCAGGGCCATTAGCAAGCTCCCTGAGGGGCTGGCAGAAAAGTTGCTTCAATCTGATTAAACCAGCAGTCCCAGGCCAGTGCCCCAGGAACAGCTGGACTGCTGGCCCCAAATGCCATTCAGGAGCACATCTGTATTGCCAGGCAGGGCTGGAGGAAGGGGGCCTGCTCCATATCCATCATTAGGAAAATCCATCCTTCTCCCAAGTCCCTTCCCAGTGAGCTTTGTGGAGATTGATACATGAACCTTTAATGTGACTAAAATGTTTTCTGTCAGTGACACTAATGCTGCTGGAGTCCATCAAGATACATGAGAATTGAGATGCCTTGGTGGATGATGCATAAAAGATAGGATCCCTGACCACCTTTGTGTCCATTATTCACAGCCCACAAGTATACTCACATTCCAGCAGCACTTCACGAATGGTCAGGGTGTAAACTGAGAGGCTCCATTGTGCAGATTTGCAATGAGCACCCCCAAAAACTGAATGTGATCAATGGCCAAGGTATGTCACCACATTCACAAATTCTAATTCTCAGAGAAAGGCAGGCAGCCATGACTATAACACCTAGGAAAACCATAAAATTTAGGGGCATGCTTTGCCTCTCTGTGGAGAAGCTACAGAGTGTATTAAGAGTGGCAGGGCAGAGGATGATCTGAGGTGAGATCTTCTTTGGTGCCAAGAATCTGTAACAGGACGACAGTGGGTGACTACCAGGAGGGGATTTCAGGGGAGGGTGGGAGGGCAGCCACAGTTCTCAGTTCTCATTGGAAGCCAGGTCTCCTAGATAATAATTTCCAAAGTTGGAAGAGCTGTGAGCAAGATGTGCCTAGAATAACAAAATAATGCATCCAAATACTAAACCCTGTCTTTATTATGCGTCATAAAGGTTCTGAGAATAACAACCTCTCCTCCAAAAAGGGTAGGAGGGGAAGAAAACAGAATCTTGAATGTCTAACTGCCTTCTGTTTGGTGACTCCTTATTAGCACAGAAAAGCAATGAAAACACCCAGAACCAATTTTGACTTTTTAATTTCAAACACGTGGAGCCCATCTCTATCCACTTGATCATTCCCTGGAATGAGCAACAAACTCCTTTTCCTCAGCCACACATGCTCCCCACCAAAGCAAATTCATAAAACATGTGGCTTGTGGCATTAATTATTTCACCTAAAGGAAGAGACAAGATAAAATGCAAAACCAAACTGAAACTTTTCCTCTAATTATTGGTTCTGAAGAGTTTGGTGAGTCTGTTTAAAACCCAACGGTCAGGATTTCCCGGTAGGAAGTACCAGCTCTTGTTTTTAAAAAGCAACTTAAAAGTAATAGCCACATTGATGCGACATTACGCTAAGGGAGAATAATGAACCTAATAAAATTAGCGATTTTCCAATTGCTATTGCTACTGGAAACACTGATTATGCTAATTAAAGGGTAGAATAGTAAATACCAACTCTTTTGCATCCAATTAAGGGCTCAGATTATTTCTCCGAAGTATTTGTTGAAAATAGCACTTTTGATTATCTTGAGTCCCAAATAAACAGAGTCAAGTGTGTGTGTGTGCACGCACTCACACACATTTCTCTCTGGAGCTCATTCCACAGAGCAGCACAGGCCCTAAAATTCCTATGGGACCAACTGAGAAAAATCATAGTTTCCTAAGACTACAGCTTGGAATATCTTTAAAGGTGTGTGTTGTGAATATGGCACAAGAAAACAATTCAGTCCCAAGTTAAGAACATCTGAGACTTAACATGCAAACATCAGGAATTCTACTGGATATGCAGGGCCACATAAGTCCTTCAGGATATCCATGTCAGCTATTCTAAATAATAAAACAGCCAAACTACATTCTACAAAATGTTAGAAGTGTCATCCTTCCAGTCAATTCCATACTTCAGAGCAAAGTCAAGTTATATGTAAGTTAAACAAAGGACTATTGCTAAAAACTGAGAATTATGTTGATTGCCAATCAGAAACGCAATAAATAAATATTAGAGGATTTGCAAGTTAAACCAACCAGAGAAATTCTATTATCAGAAAGGAAATGTGTTACCTGTGGAGGTTACAAATAAGATGATAGAACCCGAAAGAGAGTTTCTGTAACTATTTGCATAAGTTAATCAGGAGTGAGAACAGGATGGGTTTTATACCTACAAAAGAAGATATGATTCATTCACTCACTCAGCATGCATTTAATCAATAGCACTTATTCTGAGCCAAGCCTGTTCCAATTCCCAGGAAAAGTGCAGTCAACAAGATAGACATATCCCCTGATTTCTCTAGAAGAGAGAAATAGACCGTCAATAAGTAAACAAATCAAGATGATTTCATATTGGAGAAGGCACTTTAGGGAAAATGGGATAATAGAAAATGAATGCTGGAGGGTGGAGGGGATAATATTTCACCTATAGCTAAGGATAGCACAACTTCTAGAGCTTTGCCAAGTATTTAGTATTAAGACTATGTCTTAGGTCAAGTTTCCTGAAAGCAGATCCTGAGGCAGGGATTCAGTTCATGTAATGCATTGAGAGAGAGGTCTCAAGAGATAGAAATAAGGAAAATTGACAGGGCAAGTGAAAGAACTAAGTGGGACATGGTCCCAGCTGGAGACCAGCTTCAGCCTGACCCCACGGGGAGCTCTGGAGGATAAATTGAACCTCAAAGTTATTTCTCCCTGAGGCCAGAGAGCTGATCTTTTGTTCTCCCGTCAGTCAATCACTGGCCACAGGCAGCTGCTGCTGGAGGAGCAAAATGGGACACCTTCCCAGGTGAGACAGGACTTGGCTACTTGAATGAGGGTAATTTTCCAGATAATGAGGTAGCTGAGAGTCATTAGCAACCACACTCACAGAAATGGGTGTGAGTGTATTGGCCCAGTAAGGGAATCTGTGTGGGGCACCCTTAGCATCCCCTACAATTTCCAAATTGCTTTCTTACTTCCCAAACATACATGGGACATTTTGGTATTACTCTTGATTATACTTTTCTGTTCACTTATTGACAAAATAGCCATAACCCAGGAGCCATTATTCTTCCTAATCATTTATCTCCATACCAAATCAATACACCATAGTCACACTAACACCATCCCTTGGTTCTTCTGGAACCAGTAACTTCAGAGTGTTCTTTCAGAATATCCAAATCTTGGACAATACAAGTTGTGTCACAAAAACCCTCAAGGTAATAGCTTAGCTGAGATGAAGGAAAGTATATGCTCCCCAAATAAACAGGCCATTCATTCACTAAACCAAAAATCTATTGAGTACCTGCTACGCTCCCATTCCTGGTTAAGGAGCTGCTTTGTAAAAACAGAACCTACTTAGTAATGTTTCCATCTCATTGTTAACACATTAGTGAGCATGCAGAAAAGCATTTTCTTTTCGAGACTATTTTACCACACTTTATCCAAAAGTCACCTTCCTGCTGGGGAGTAGATCACTTAAGAATATCTTCAAGACTTTTCAGTCACTTGTGTCATTAAAACAGCCTCGTTGCTGAAGACCCAGTTCTGCTCCTGGTGGAAACTTCATCTCAAAACCCAGGCATAGCTTCCCTCCCCACATGTCTCCTATCCTCTCTACAGACCCCCTGGTGGACCCAGCAGCCTGGGGTAGAAGGAGCATGGCCTATGCTCTCTACTCCTTCAGATACTCACACACCCTTCCCTGGTTTACTCTCTGGAGACAAGGAGAAGAAAGAGATATTAGCAACTCCTGTGACAGATTGTAGGGAGTCTGTGACAGATTGTAGGGAGTCTTTTTCTGTTGCCTACAATTTGCTGTCCTGCCTAGATGACCATGGCCTGACATAGAGGGGTGAAGGTCACCAGACCCCACTGACAAGAGTCTCAGTGTCAAGCAGCAATCCCAGGCCTCTCTGGGGCCTTGCAAAACTCAGCCACATTTCATGGACAGCCCACCCCATTCCTCCTATGTGAAGAGCCCAACATCCCATTCTGCAGTCATTTCTGCCATTACTAAAGGCCTCAACCTCATCTTCCCTCTCTGCAGTACCCAGCCCTGGGGTATATATGTATATTCCAGATTCACCTTCAGTGCCCCACAGGTGACAGAAAGTAAAGGAAACAATCGTTGGCCCCTCTTCACCTGACCATGCCTCCTCGCCCAATGCTCTTTGTCTCCAGGCAAAACAAAAGCTAAGCTCATTAAATAGTTACTAATGTGCTCTACATGCATTTAGTTCTCACGGCCAGCCCATGAAGTGGCATAATCATCCCAATTTTACAGACATGAAAACTGAGGTGGAGAGTGTAACATGCATCCAAGTAGTGGAAAAGGAATAACCGGGCAATCCAGCATCAGAGCACACTTTTAACTTCCATACTGTTCTGCCTCTAGGTAGATCATCAGGCCCAGTGGTTGAGCAAACATCGGCACAGGGAACAAGATAGCAATCTCCCCCTTCTTGCAAACCCCTACAAATTTTAAAAGAATTAGATGTGGGAACCAGTAGGGCAGCTTCTCCCCTCTCCAACGGCTCCAGAGGAAGTCCCAAGATCATATTTCATTACCTTTACTGCAACATGGGCCCAAGGCTGAACTAACTACAGTGGCCAGATGATGCAGTGTCCTCTGTAGCCAAGATAGAGCCTCATCCCACATCAGGAGCCAGTTGTGGAACCAATACATCCTGAGCCTGGCATGGAGCAAGGACAGAGAGAAGTGTCTCCAGGGAAAGTCAGGGGACTCTAACCAGCAGACAGGGGAGTGGGTGCTGGGCAGGCAAACATGTTAATTGTCCACTACACACACTGGGTCAGGCCTGCAGTGGCTTGTTATATCCAGAGGCAAAGAGTGCCTACTATGTGCCAAAACACAATGCCCAACACTTCATCTTCAAATTATCTAGCTCAAACCTCACAAAAATTCCATCAACTTTTTGGTATTTTTACATGTAGAAACAGTGAATCATAAGAGATTAAAGAGCTCACTATCACCAGCTTAGAAGGCCATTTTCCTCCATCATAAGAAACTTTTTTTTTTCATTTTGCCTTCTCTGAAGTTAGAATACATCTTCCAATCACTAGAGTGTTGTGATTTAATTGGCAGCATTGTTCTTCCTATTAGTGTCTAAAATAGTGGCATGTCTTTCAGCTAACCGGGGTTTAGATTCAATGAAATCCTGGTGAGGCCAAGAATTAAACCCTTGGCTTCACCCCATGTCTGAACCCCATGACTCCAAAGCTCATGTGTTTTCGAAACCTCTGTATGAGGGCAGGGATATCAACAAGTTGGGCTTCGCTTATTATGAGAAAGATATGAGAAATGGCCTTGATGGAATTTTCTTCTTGTGCTTGCAGGGGAGGAAGACAGCGTCATTCCACTATCCCGGGGGAGGCGCCAAATACAACGGAGAAGCCATCCAGAGGTCCCTGGTGGAGTCTTACTCTCACCCAGACAGCAACGAGACAGAGTGGAGGGAGAACATAGACATCGTAATGAACTGGTTCACGAAGGAAGACTTCGACTTTGTGACTCTGTACTACGGAGAGCCAGATAATGTGGGGCACCGGTTTGGGCCTGAGACGGAAAACCGAAGGGTAATTATTCAGCAAATCGACAGAACCATCGGGTACCTACTGGAAGCCATTGAGAGGCACGGCTTGACTGAGCGCCTCAATGTCATCATCACGTCAGACCACGGCATGACCACGGTGAAAAAGAGGCCCAATGTCACTGAGATCCTCTTGACCAACTACATCAGGTACAAGGACTTGGTCAAGTTTGACATTGTGGACTATGGAGGCTTTGGGATGATCCTGCCCATACCAGGGAAGGAGGAAGCCCTGTACCAAGCACTGAAGAATGCACACCCTCATCTCAATGTCTATAAGAAGGAGGAATTTCCAGAGCGCTTCCATTTTGCTAAGCATGAGCGGGTCCTGCCAATTGTAATGTTTGCCGACTCTGGTTATAACATTAATGGGGTGAGTTGATTCTAAAATGAATTAAGTAATCTTTGATCTGGGAGACAACCACTAGGGAGGGATAGTTCTGGAAAACATCAAAACAGAAGTGCATGTGCAATGAGTGGTAACCCACTGTTTCCTATGTGTTCCCCACCATCTCACCACACAGCCCATGTCAGCATTATGCAATAATAATGACAAACGTCCCTGGCCATGGCTAAGTGTCCAGTACTGTACCGAAAACTTAATATGAGTTATTTCAATTTTCTCTTTCCAACAACCCTGAAGACAGATGCTCTTATCTCCCTCAATTTAATGAGGAAGAAACCAGAGCTAGAGAGAAGTGATTTGAGATTAGATGTGTAAAGTTAAGGTCTAAACCCAAGCCTGAATGCTTGATTATTGTACACAGATCACCAGGAGAGTCACACACATACAAAAAAAAAAAAAAAATCTTCTGGTTCCCCTTTGCTCCTGTTTTCTATTTAATTAAAAAAAAAAAAGCAGCCCTGGCTGTTGTGGCTCAGTGGATTGAGTGCTAGCCTGTGAACCAAAGGGTGGCTGGTTCAATTCCCAGTCAGGACACGTGCCTATGTTGTGGGCTGGGTGGGGTGCATGCCAAAGGCAACCACACATTGATGTTTCTCTCCCTCTCCTCCTTTCCTTCCCCTCTCCAAGAGTAAATAGTTTTTTTATAAAGCAATCTTGTTCACACAAAAATTTATAGACAAATGCTCACAGCAGCATCACTCACAATGACCAAACAGTGAAAACAACCCAAATGCCTACCAACTGATGAAAGGATGATCAGATATGGTACATCCATACAGTGGAACATTATATGGCCATGAATAGGAACAAAGTCCTGACACATGCTACGACTTGAATAAACCTGGAGAATACTATGCCCAGTGAAAGAAGTTAAATACGAAGTACCACATATTGTATGATTCCATTTAAATAAAATGTCCCAAACAGGCAAATCTAGAGAGACAAAACACAGACTGGTGGTTGTCTAGAGTCAGGCATAGGGAGGACTTGGGGATGAATGGGGAATGACTAAGAAAGCCACAGGGTTTCTTTTGGGGGGTGACAGAAATCTTCTAAACTTCATTATGGTAATAGTTGGACAGCTCTGTAAATACACTAAAAATCATCGAGTTATACATTTTACATGAGTAAGTTGTATGGTATATGAGTTATATCTCAACAAAGCTGTCATGAGAAAAATAAGCAAGTCTAAAGAAAAAAATACCAAAATCAATGCTAATTGTGAGACATAAGTGAAATGGTGCAGTTTTTGTTACCTACCAACCAATAATTCATGGCAGAACAGAGTTGAGGAGATGTTTAAACATCCACAACAGAAGACCATCTCAGGTACAGCTTGAAGAATTCCTGTCTAAGGCTGTGGACAGGAGCCAAACATTATAATTATGTTTGCAATCTGTATACTCTCAGCTTACTACAAGTCCTGAGTATGACAGGTATTGGAAAACTCATTGGGTTATTGTCTAATGGTAGTAGAAGTATTCACAATAAAATGCAACAATTTATTGGTATTCTGTAATCCCTCAAGTAGCCCAAAACACTGAGGATGTATGCCCGAAGCTAAGGCCTCTCCAGGAGAGATTCCAGAGTCAGTGACCTCTTTGTAAACCTGGTTCATGATGTCACAGGTTGTAAGTGATATACAGTCGTTCAGTGGGAGGTCACATTCCCAGCATGAACAACCAGCTGGTTTGAGGGAATAGGATGCTGTGATCAGTTTAATCTTCTGGCAAACTGACCATTCGAGAGATGTTCTTTGGTCTCAGCACATCCCACTAAGTGTACTTTCTCTGATTCCCATCTCCCTGCCTGCCTTGAAGTATGGAGTGGATGCTATCTTCTCTCTGCAGGTGCTAAGGAGCCTACAAACTACATGAGGCCATTGCCCAGGTTCTTGCTCTTGATGGGCTGCCCCATGGCCTCAAAGGTCATTGGACTGGTTTCTTCAGCAAGGGCAAGGGAGCCTGAGCTGAGTGACAGGAGCTTTCTCTGTTTACCAGGCCAAATATGAGACCAACTTTCCAGAGCACAGAGCATCACATTTCTTACATGCTAGAATATCTGTTGGTCATAACAAAATATAAAGTGTTGTGACTGATGTTACTTAGTCATTTGAAAAGAGGCACAGCCAAAAACCTATCTGTTGTTCATTAAACAATTACCTACAGTCTTTATTCCCTCCTTTCAGAACTTTCCCCCATCCTGAAAAATATATATACCCAATTCTGTGCCATAAAAAAAAATACCCTATTTTGCCATAAGTAATGCACACCCATGTTTTGGTGTGCATTATATATGGGATTACTAGGCCCATGGTATATAGTCATTGCACCCATGTATAATGTGCATCCTAATTTTTCCCTAAAACTTTTGGGAAAAAAATGTGTGCATCACATATGGCAGAATTCAGGTACTTGGCTCTAGAACCAGGCAGGCTGGGTTCAGAGATCCGCTCCAAATCTTGCTACTACATGACTCTGAGCGGGTTCCTCGGTTTTCATCATCTTCAAAATAGGGATGATGATAACAGTGCCCTTGCTGGGCCACTGTGAGGGTAAAAAGAGTTAACATATATATAGCGTTCAGAGCCATTCATCGTACACGGTAAGAACTCTATGCTTGAGCTTATTGTTATCGTCAGTATTGTTATCATGTTATCTTCTTGCTGCTTCTAATGGGCATGCTTTCTTTATTCTTTTTTGGAGATCTTTCATTCCTTGCTCTTCTGTCTGCCACTACTAAAAGCAGTGTCCTTCTTTGTCATTTAAATTTTCAAAGATTTCGTGGATCTGACAAGCATGATATTAACTATGGGGCAGTTTTCTTTCAGTGAACTGGAATCTAAAATGGCTTTTTTGTTGTTATTTTTCAGCGACTTATAATATATTTCAACAAAGGAGATCATGGCTTTGATAATGTCTATATGGACATGAAGACCATATTCAGAGCTTTTGGGCCAGATTTCAAGAAGAATCACCTGGCTGAGCCTTTTGACAGCATACATATCTACCCACTCATGTGCAAGCTCCTAGGGGTTACCCCTGAACCCCACAACGGCTCCCTGGCAGTCACCCAGGAAATGCTTGTGGACTCTCATGACCAGCAGCCAGGTGAGATACAAAAGCAACCACAAGAAAACTGGCCGTGTAGTCTGTTTTGTCCTGAGAAAGAATAGATTCATAATGGAGTCTCCTGGGGAGGGGGCAAAATCAAGCAGAATAATCCTGTTTCCCAACAGCTTCCACACCCCCAGCACAAGATATCAGCAGCTCTGAAAAGGTAGCAGAAGGTCTGCTGGTGACGTTTTACACAGTGCCTCTGGGGCAAAGGGAAGGCTCTCCACAGAGGAAGTCAGAGGATAATCCTTCTGATCCTCAGAAACTGTGTTCAGTCTGGCCCCAAGATGTCCCTCATAAATACCAAAAATTAGCCTTCCTTCTACAACTCCATGCATGCTGGTGCCGGGAGAAGTGTTGCTTGCCCATTCCACTCATTGCTGAAAGAAAGAGTCAGGGGCTCCTGTAAATGAGGTTGCTAATTCTTAAGACTTCAAAATCCCAAATCTGGGTGGCATAAAGGAATAAAGGAATTGTCTCTGGAATTCAGTTGTTTGCAAACACTGGCCAGCTTTCCTTCTGCCGGGAGAGACTTAGATACGGCCTGATGACTTACCAAGTGCCGAGAGCAACCACCCTCAGTCAAAGCAGAGTATAAAGAATAGCTCCTGCGCCCTTTTCCCTTCTTCTAAGCCACTGCCCACAATCTTCTTGTGAACTTACAGAAAGCAGGCCATTTTGCAGAAAACTAATTAAATAAATGATCACTTCACAAAATTATTGAGGATTCTTTTAACTTTGGGGTTTTGCTCAACTATTTGGACCCTCCTTCTGTCCCACAGTACATTGGCGGCCAGCGTAAGGTGTGTTTGACCATCAGTTACCGATAGGCAGGACGTTCCGCAACTGATCCTCCGTGAATTGGCTTTTAGCAAATTGGTCATTTGGCAAAGCAGTCATTAGGCAAATGGGTCATTTGGCAAATAGGCCGTTTAGTAAATCGGATTTCAACAACTTGCCCTGTGAGATTTCCCTACAGTGAGCACTTTCTTGGGTTAAATGTACATTTCATTTCCATAATTAATATTCACTGCTGCCTGGATGGGAAACTTCCCAGGGACCCAGGAGCAGCTGGAATAGCATCTTAATAATTGGACAGTTAAAAAACATCTGACTTTTTTTTCTACAGGAGGAGAGATGCAGAAGGCCTCTGCTCTCCGAAACACAGCAATAGGTCTTGGGGTTGTCACAGGAGTTCTTGCAGTTCTGTTTGTCACTAGCGTGATATACACAGCCGTTCGTCGGAAAAAGAAGTGAGTGGCCTTTGGGTTTCCTGCGGTTGGTGCACAGAGCAATAATCCATTTCAACCCTTTCCTGCCACAGGGTGCCCAGCACTTTGAGAGCCCAGCAACCAGGGCCAGCTTGGGCCCAGGGCTCAGAGAGCCACCAGCTTGGTTTAATAATCTACTGTCAGAGTCTCAAAATTCTTAATTTTCAAAAAAGACCCTGCATTTTCATTTTGCACTGACTCCACCACCACCACCACCTGCCCCAAATCATGCACTGTTTGTAGTATTCTAGGGCTGCCATAACAAAGCACCACAAACTGGGTGGCTTAAAGCCCAGAAATGTATTGTTTCACACAGATCTGGAGGCTAGAAGTCCAAAATCAAGGTATTGGCAGGGCCATGGTCCCTCCGAAACCTGTAGGGAAGGGTCCTTCCTTGCCTCTTCTAGCCTCTGGTGGTTGCCAGCAATCCTTGATGTTCTTTCTGCAACCTCTGCCTCCACTGTCACACAGCCGCCACCTTCCTGTGTCTCTGTCTCCTAAGGGCACCAGTCATGGGATTTAGGGCTCCCTGTAATCCAATATGATCTCATCTTAATTATATCTGCAAAGACCCTATTTCCAAATAAGGTCACACATTCCTAGGTATCTTTTTGGGGGACATAATTCAACCCATAATATTGGTCATGCCACCAGTCAAAGCATTATATGATCCCAGTGCACTGCTTTCTGTATCTAAATAATTTATTATTAGCCTGAGCCTCCTGTGTTATTATACCCCACCCTGACCATTCTTCTACTTTAACATAGCATGAGAACACTATAAACTAAGGAAAGCTGGAACTTTACTTAACTTTAACTCCATTTCAAAGCCCACATATAACGTAATTTATATTTAAACTATAAAATTATCCTGTAAGTTGAAACATGACCTATAAAGGTCTCTACACCCTGAAGCAACATTTTAGGAAGAAATCAATTGGTCTTTTTTTACTGAAACCATTAGCCATAGGAGAGATACAGGAAGAACTGCAAGGTACTGATTAAATTGCCCTGCCCAGAGCATAACTTATAAAAGGCAACCATTCCATACAGACATTTTTATGATTGCAATCCTCACATCCAGAAGCTGAATCTTTAACATAGCTTCCCTCTTGCCACTGGAAGGACCACTGGGATGTGTCCTGATGCTTCTCTCCATGTTAACACCACCTAGAATTTTTACCTGTGTTGAAGAGCAGTCCTAATTGTCACTGACATCTGAATGTACCACACCTTTGAGGTTCATAGAACATTAGACATCCCTTCAGTGCCTTGATCCTTCCAGATGCAGACCTGGAATGTCTCACCTTTGTCACTCCTGAGAGCCCACATGCAAAGACAGTTTTCTTCTGGGTGCAGATCAATGCTGTTGCCCACTCAGGGTCCTTCCCCAATCTGCCCCCCAGCTATGGCATTAGGACAAGTTGGGCCAGCCTAGGTTTATTAATATCTTAGTATAACATCATACAGTATTACTATGGCATTGACTATACATGTCCTTTTGTTCCACAGAGGAAAGGTAATTAATAGCTATTAGGTGTGTTCATCGAATAAACCCTATATTTATGAGTTTAACTGACCCATTCCCATTGGTTTTCTCCTACAGGCAAAGAGCTGATCAAAACAACAAAAATGAACCAACACACCTGGCCCAGCTCCCGCAGACATCCTTTTAGGAACAAGACTCAAAGTTAAGACTCACGGTTGTGTTACAGGTGACTCTTTCTCAGGACACTGTGACTGCCGAGGATTCATGCAACATCTCAGAACAAGAAACTATCAAGTCCATGTAAAAACACAGCAATAGCCACAGCACAACTTCTTCTTTATTTAAATCAACAGTGTTAACAGGAATAAAAGACGAATGATTTTGGGGTCAGATCCTGTGCTCACTTGGTTGTGGAAGAAGCACAACAGATGTGAGAGAACAAACACATTCCACTAGAATCAGTTCCCCCTCCTGTCCTCACGGCTGAGCAGGGCTCTGGTGTTTCTCATCCAAAAGGGGCAATGAGATTTAACCTGTCCTCTCATTTACCTTCTGCAAGTATATTGAACAAATTAGCTCTCGAGATGCCTCTACGTGGGGTTTTATGAGAGATTTGGGAAGGTACCTGTGTAAACTCTGAACAGAGTTCAAAGTCCAGAGGCAGCACTGGTGACTTGTGAACTGTGTGCCCTGACTTTCACTCAAGACATAACAATAATCGAAGAGAAATAATTATTTATTTTCCTCCCCAACCCCACCTCTGTACCACCCCACAACACCCAAGAGCCCTCTTATTCTTTTTTCAGATTCCTTTTTCCTCCAAAGTAAGAACTCCCACTCAGCTCCATGTGCTCATCATGCTTCTGCATTTATCTGTGTGATTATTAGTTCATGAGACCCTGAGCCCCTGGACAGCAGGGACCACTCCTGGTTTTTCTCACTTTTGCATCCCCAATGCCTGGCAGTGCCAAGCATATAATAAGTGCTTCGTAAGTATTTGATGAACAAAAGTCCCCATGAGTTAGGGATAGACCTCAAAGCTGGGGGAGCCAGAGCTCCTGCCTTATACTGTTACTGGAGAAACCCTGATTCTTCTTGCCGACACAGTGAAGAATTATAAGTCAGCAAGTCTATTACCATGTAAGCAAAGTTTATTAGTGAATGGGAGAGCAAAAGTAAGGGTGGCTAAAGGCCTGGGTGGCCAGCACCCAGGTAGTAAGAGGCTGGGTAGCCAGGGACCTGGCGGCCAGCAGCCCCCTACCAGAGGCCGAGTGGCCAGGACCCTCCCACCCCCAACCCCACCCTGTGTGGGAACCAAGCCCAGAGGACAGGCTAAGAGAGTCCTTTGTTCTGAGGACTTCTATAATTGGTGAGGTGGGGGTGAAGAAGTTACATTTTGATTGGTGGTTAAAGGTGGTGCCAGCCTTCCGTGAAGACATGACTACCTAAGCATAAGTATATGTGGGGATCTGTTAGCCGGAATCCTGATCTTACTCTAGACTCTATTTGTTCATTTTTTAGGTAACAGGAGGCAGGCAGTTAACCAAAGTTGTTTATGGTCCTTTCTTTAGACCCCTTCCCTGCTCCGGGCCGTGGGATGAATACGCAGTCTCAAGCTTTTCCTTTTCCCAGCCAGTGGAGATGTTACACACAGACTTTCAAGGGCTCCCCCCGCTGCACTATCATAGTTTATGTTGTTTGGGAAGCCTGGCAGCCTTATCAGACCAGGCTCAGAATTACTAAGTCACAGGTGAGGCATGCTTTTCTTTGCTTTTAGCAAAAGAAAATATTAAGTTCTGTATTAAGTTCTTTGTTAGACTGCAATGGTGAAAGCCCTGCCTTTATTTCCCTTCTGGCCACCCATTCCTAGCAGCTACCTAAGTGTTAAAAAGGTGTTGCCTGGCAACCAGGACGCTAGCCACTGGCCAGCAACAGTAGCGAAGTCTCAGGATTCTTCCTATGCTATCTCCTGCTACATTGTCATCCAGAGGATATGACTACAGATTGACCAGCGGCGGCTCCAGGCAGTTGTAGGCTCCTCACCCTCTCCCTGCGCTGCCCGCCATTCCCAAAGTGGGAGCTGATTCTAGGACACCGTCTTGAGAGAACTGTGGTGTTGAGATCACCTTGATTGGTTATGTGACTGAAGGCCTTTACAGACATTTTAAAATTCTGGCGGGTAGTGCGGAGACCTGCTCCTGTTGAAGACACAGAAGACGAGACTCTTAAGTAAGCTCCCTTATTAAACCGGCCACCTACCCGTCTGGAGTGGCCTGCCTCGCTTCCGTTTCTCTTTGCATTCCGTGTACCAGCCAGTTTGGAAACAAACACCTTGAACTAAATGCCCTTTTCCAAGGAGAGACAGAGTGACCATGGCCTTAGCCCACGAGCCCTGAGCCTGGTAGGCACTCCCACACCCTCGAGGGGCAAGAGGGCTGTAAGAGTCCCTTTTGACCATTCACACAGAGGGGTGCCGCTGAGGGGCACGGGCTAGGATAAAGCCGCAGGGGCAGCCCTTGTCAGAAAGACCCTCAATAAACGTGCAGGAACAGCGAGGATGATTACCAGAAGCCCAGCCTCATCAGATTAAGGAAGTGCTTGCTTCTCTGAAAAGCTTTAATCTGGCGCCACACTCTGACTCCGCCCCGACGTTAGTTTGGCACCGCCCCCTCCAACCCAAGCCCCACCTCCAGATCTCAAACCTCGCTCAGAGCCCTCCTCCAGGACCTCCCTCGAACCTTCCCCAAATCCCACCTCCCACAATTCGCGACGCCGAGACAACCTCCTCTACACCACACCCTGGGATCAGAGCTCCGCGGGCCCCGCCTTGATGCTCTAAGCCCTCCAGGGGTCGCACAGCGCCTGGTCCCGCCCCAAGCCCCGCCCCAGGTCCCGCGAGCCGCTTTGGGCTCCGCTCGCCTCCTTTAGGAGCCGCCCCGCTTCCCCCCAGTCTCCCGAGCAACACCGCGGCTCCGCCCGCCATGGCGCCGGAGGAAAGCGAGGAGACTTCCCGCCTGCTGCAGAGTTTCGAACGCCGCTTCCTGGCGGCGCGCGCGCTGCGCTCGTTCCCCTGGCAGGTGGGCGGCTGGGCGAGCGGAGGGCGATCGTTGGGTGGTGAAGGTCTGGTGAGGGAGGCGCTTTGGGCTCCCACCCTCGCCCACCCCGCCACGTGACGTCCTCGGCTTCCTCGGGTGTTGGGATCGGACCTCCGGTCCTCGTCCCGGGCTCCGCGGAGGGCCGCGCAATCTGGCGGCGGAGAGCGGCGGTGCACCTGCACGTCCCTGGGAAGCCCGCCCCCAACACGGCTATCAGCTTCCTCCTCCCTTGGGCTTTTCGCGTCCTGGGCTGCCTTCGCTGACTCTGGTCCCTCGAATTGAAGAAATGCATAGGTTCCTCCCAGCTCCCTTTTCACTTGGGTTTTTAAGGTCATGGGCAGTTCCCAAAAATGTTCATGATGTTTTTTAGCCAATTATCATCCTGAGTAACAGCTTTCGTTGCCCATTTAAACAGTCAACGTCCTCAGGACAGCTGGAGATATGTTTCAGTGAGTGCGGTGATCAGGTCACAGACGAAGCGCCCCCCACACACACACACACACACGCACACACCTGGGTGTTCTCATCTGTATCATCAGCACTAGACAAAATCATTTAAGAGGCAGCTTGAAGCGCTTAAGCCTCTGATGGAAGAGACAGGGAAGTACAAAGCTAGCCAGAAAATACACGAAAGAGGTCTCACCACCCTCCCATCCCGGCCCTGAGGACCTGCCATTGCTGCACAGGCCAGTGTCGAGGCAGCAGCTTCTTTCGCCAAGGGGGGACTACTAATGACACTGCCTCCTTTAAGTATTCTGTGCACTGAGCTCAGTGGGGTGACTCCCATCTTGTGCAGCTTAAGGAGTGATGGTTTGTCATTTGTATTTTATTGATTATAAACCATTTAGCATTCTAAGAGCTCATTTCTGATCAGACAGGAATATGTGCATTTTTTAACCCAAAATTTAAACCTTTATAGCAGCATGTGTGGGACCCAATTCAATATCAACTAGAATTGTTCACATGAGATGAGAGCGTACTCTATACCAGGACCATACTAAATACTTACTTAAGCTGGCCCACAACATCCAAGTGGTGGGCACTGTTACTGTCAGTGTGTTTGACCACACAGACTGTTTGACTGGAAAAGAAGGAGAGTGCAGCCGTGGAGAGCTCAGACCTGGGAGACAGCCTGCCTGCTTGGAATCCTGGCCCAGTCCTAAACAATCTGTGTGACCTTGGGCAAGTGACTGCATACCTCTGGGCCTTCATTTTTTTGTTGGGTTTTTTTATTAGTAAAACAGGAGATATAATAATGCTTATTCATAGGGTTGTTGTCAGGAGTACATGAGAATGAAGTGCCTGAGTCAGTGCCTGGTTTATGGTAAGTCGATATGAGTGTTAGCTAGTATTTTTATTCCATCACCAAGTGGTTACTGAATGCCTTCCATGAGCCAGGCACCAGGACCAGCAGTGTAGTGATGCAGACCTACTCAGATGGGAGAGCCAGAGAAAAAAAAAACATGTAAATGAATAAGCAAGAAAACACCAGGGGATGGCAGTGGCTATAAAGTCAATAAAACAAGGAAATGTGTCATCAGAGTAGGGGAATCAGGAAACACCTCCCAGAGGGGACATTGGAGCCAGAACCTGAACAGGGAAGCAGCGGGCTGTGGGAAGTCTAGGGGAGCAGGGAGTGCAGAGGTTCTCTGCCAGTGAGAGCAAGCTGCTACAAGAAGGCCCAGTGTGGCTGTAGTGGCATGAGCAGGGATGGGGTACCGGTGGTGGCAGATGAGGTGAGAGAGGGGCCAGGGCCAGGTCTTGTAGGTCTTCTAGGGTGTGATAAGTTGCTCTGGAGAAATGAAGTGATTTGCCCAGTGTCACACACCAGCCAGGCAGTCAGCCTGATTCTGGGGCCTGAGTTCACTACCGGGCTGGAGTCCCCTGTGTGAAAGGACAGTATATATAGCTGGCCCTGGCAGCTGCACATTCTATATGTCCACTTTAACTGGGGGTCAGGTCCAACGCAAGCCCATCAGGTGCTGATGTCTAACTATAATTCTTAGCTGATCAGTTCAGCCACGGAGCTTGTCTGTGACCCATGCAAGGCTTAGCCGCCAAAGCTAATGCCAACCAAGAATCTGTCTCCTGACATTCTTTCTGCAGCTCATCCAGATGTAACCTGGGACTTGTCAAGGGCAGGCTTTCAGCACCTGTGGCTTCCACTTCCGATTGGCCCCAGGTCCCTGGGGAGAGATCACTTAGCCCTTTGCCAGCATGTCCTGCTACATGTTTAATGTTCCTGTGAAAATGCCCTTGAGATTTCTGTCTCTTCCCCTCTGTCTCCAAATAGAGCCTAGAAGAGAAATTAAGGCACTCAGGTTCGGAGCTGCTGCTGCATATTTTGCAGAAGGTAAGAATCACAGAATCAAGGGACATGTCGCCAGCCTCCTCACTTGCCCATGACGGGAGGGAGGTGGGTGTGCTTGCATGCTTTGGAAAGAAAGACTGCATCTGGGTGATAGCACCTCAGAGAGCTCTGGCTCTTTTGTTTTCTTGGATGAAGATAGGAAATATACAAAAATCCACTTGAGAGGAGGGAATCTGGGGGATGATTTTTGAAATCATCTATCTGTCTATAGAGAAAACAGACGATAGCTGTGGGAACATCTAGCATTTGCTAACTGTTTAGAGACCTTTTTATATTTAAGGAAATACTAAGGATGTGAGTCTTGCCCACTTGTGTCTCCTTCCTAGTTATAGATGGGCCCCCGCTTTTTGGAGGTGAGTTTGAGGTTCTCAGGAGCATGTGGGTCAGGGTACATATGGAACCACCACTCTGCCGGGCACAGGCCGTGTGGATCAAGTGCAGATCATGCTGCACCTGGCTCGCTATTCTCTGAAGGGTCATGGACCCTTCTCAAACCCACAGTTTTGGACTCTGCCCCTAGAAAAAAAAATGCATGAGAATGCATTTTGCATATAAATTCAGGGAGGTCACAGACTCTCCCCCTACCACTAAACCCATCCAAGGATCCCAGATTAAGAGTTGCTGTGTGGAAGGTGAGCCAGGAGTATCCATCTGACCACTGGGTGGGGAAAATGGAGCTGTAGCTAGGGAGGACTTCCAGGGCAATCTAGTATTCAGTGCTCTGCGCTCAGAGATGTCTAAGTTCATTGTTCATTATCTTGTAGCCTACTCTTGATGCTCACCCCATCTAACGCCAGCCAACTAGAAAGCCCCTTAAGTAGTGTGTGGGTATCTAATTGCCCTTGGGTAAAATCATGTCCCTCTAGCCAAGAGGCCCCCCGTAACCTAGCCCCTGCTCTCATTGTTCCTGTCATCCTGCCCTCCTTCCCAAAATGCCAGGCTGTGCCACCTTGGAGCCTGCATAAACTGTTCCCTGTGCCTGGATCTCACTCCCCTGCTCTTTGATTCTCTAGGTTTCTGCTGAATTATCGCCCCCGAGAGCCCCTTCCCCCTCCTCCACATCCCAGGCAGCAGCCCCATCTTCCTCTGCTTTGGCCATCGTAGCGTTCATCACAGTCTGGCTCCTGCTCATCTCCTTCGCCCAGGATGTGAGCTCCAGGAGGACGGGTGCCAAGTCTGCCTTGTTCCCACCATTTGGGCTTTTGCCTCTTCCACGGAGCCAGACAATCCCACACTTGTCCTTTCTGCAAACTAATTCATGCTGGCTGCCCTGGAGGGGTTGTGTCGTAGTCCATTCCAGCTGCTATAACAGAATGCCATAGCCTAGGCAACTTATAAACAACAGGAATTTATTTCTCACAGTTTGGGAGACTGGGAAGTCTAAGATCAAGGTGCCAGCAGATTCAGTGTCTAGTGAGGGTCTGCTACCTGGTTCATAGAAGGCCATCTTTTCGTTGTGTCCTCCTCACATGGTCAAAGGACCTCTATGTGGTCTGTCTGATAGAAGCACTAAACACATTCATGCAGCTGTACCTCCGTAACCTGATCACCTCATAAAGGCCCCACCTCCTAATACCATTGCATTGGGCGTTAGATTTCGCATAGGAATTTGGGGAGACATAGACATCCAGTCAATAGCAGCGTGTTAGCTTGGGTCCATATGCCCCTTGGTCCTGCCCCGAACGAGCCTGAGAAACACTGCCACAGCCTGTGCTGCTGTAGTAGAGAATTTTTTTAAGGAAAGGACTTATTCTTGAGACTGTTTCAGATGCATGAGGATCACCTCTAGCCAGAACCCCTGTGTCTGTGTATATCCTTGCAGAGGGATCAGGTAACTGGGGTTTGTCCTGTATTCAGTTAAAGCTCAGGGAGACTTAAGGCCAGGTCTCTCCAGCAACTCACATGTGTCCTTTGTCACAGACCGTGAAACATCCTCTGTGTGTGAAGCATCCACCGTCAGTGAAGTATGCCCGGTGCTTTCTCTCAGAGCTCATCAGAAAGGTGAGCAGCGGGCACTGTCTGTCAGATAGCCACACGGTGTCTGGGACTTGGCTGGCTCTCCAGAAGTGGGCCCTCCACCCCTCTTTGCCTGTTGCAGCTCAGATCCATCCTGGGCCCTTTGCCTCCTCTGCAACCCCCTTTTGTCAGGTGCTCCCTGGACAACAGTCTAGTCTGCCAGCTGGGTTCCACCAACGAAAGACCACGGAAGGTGGAGGAAAGGAAAAGCCAGGGTATTTCTCCCTCTCTGCCTCAAGGCGTCTCTGGCAGCAGCTGCATCTCCTCTGTGGTCCCTGAGCAAGTTCTCGTTCCTGTCAGGCAGCCCTGAGCACTGGAATCCCCACTTCCTCCCTCTGCTCTGCCACCTGAGAGGTGCTGGCGGTTTCCTGCTGCTGACAGTCTCTGTATTGCTGTATTTTCCCCTTTGGAGGTTTTAGGTCTTGCAATGCCTTTATAGGTAGTCCCCCTTATTACTTCCTTCTCTCCAATGAATCTACCTGGAATGGCTCTTTTCCTGACTGATACTGGATGGGTTTTAAGGGTGAGCCCAAATTCACTGAGTTTCATTTCAGACTGGACTTCAGAAAGGCAGTTAGTTCCTCAGTGGTCAGTAGCAGACCCAATGTGTCCAGCCTCTGAATAGAAGGACCATGCCTCGCCCAGGCTTAGTACATGGAATTATCCAGGCTTTTTCCTTTACCACCATCTCCATTTCTCACCAGCATGGTGCAGCTAGAGTCACCAGCAGGTCTCCCCCATTCCACCAGGAGAAGCGTGGCCACCTGATGCTGCCCCGCCCCACCCCCATGGGGCACAGGACAGGGTTGCCCACGGACGAAGCCACGCCCTGAAACCTGGAGTGCCTATTCTGTGGCTTTGCCTGGGCCCACTTAAAAGCACCATTTGTTCTTTCCATCCAGGACATCATGATCCAGGGCAGAGCTCTCTGTCCCTGTCACAAAGCAGCTCTCATGCAATTCCATTTCCACCTCCCTAGACTACGGCTTACTCTCACCCTCACCCTCTCTGCACCTCTTTGAGATGCCCCAGGTTCCCCCACCAAGTGAACTTTTTATCTGTCAGGTGGCCTGTATTATGTTAATCCATCCCAAACTGCCCCTTCAAACTTGGTGAAAATCCTCTAGCCATTTTTAGAAGTCAGAGTTGAAGCAAATAGGGCCTTTGTTTGATTTGGGAGGGTCATGTTAATGCTCTTGCTGAAGCTCTTGTTCCACCCACACCCAGCATGAAGCTGTCCACCAGGAGCCTTCGGACGAGCTGTACGAGGCATTGGCGGAGGTCCTGACAGCCAAGGAGTCCACTCTGTGCCACCGGACCTACCTGCTGGTAGGAGCCATGCGCTTTCTCCCCATGCAGGCCGGACACTCGCCTTTGCACACAGAGCTAAAACTCAGGCTCCAGTCAGCCTCCCATGGGTTCATATCCTGACTCATCAGCTCTGTGGTCTTAGATGGAGTCAAGTTTACCTCCTGGAGCCTTAGTTTCTTCATCTGTAAATCAAGCACTTTGACAAATAATAGTACCTATTTTATGGGGGTGGCTGGGAGTTAAATTAGCTAATGCACAGTATTTGCACAGCAGGGACCTGGTTCTCAGTGTCCAATAAATATTTGATGGGTGGATGTGACAGGGCAGCAGCCATTTCCCACTCGCCCCACCACCAGCCTCACCAGCCTAGGCCAGTGCCATGGCCTTCTGACTGGTCTTCCAGCTTCTTGCCTGACAAAAGTTCTTTCTGCACACGACAGCCAGAGGGATCTTGGATGTTTTGTTTGTCTGTTTTAACCTTTTACTCTAAAATACAACATAGATACAGAAAACCACACAGAAGAAGTATAGAGCTTACTGTGTCATTGTGAGGCAGCCACCATGGTAAGCACCACTCCAGTCAAGGGACAGAACTTTGGCAGCCACCCCACAAGGCCCCCGTCGACCTACCCCCACCCCAGCCCCGCGTCCCTGTGAAAGTAACCACCATGTCCTTTCAGACTAATCACCCTGAGGTTTTATCACTGCCCTGCCCATCTCTGGACACTAGCATTTTGTCTTAACTGTTACCTAGGTGTGGCCTGAAGTCTCCCTTCATCCGCAGGCATCCTGCCTGCATCCCAGCTGTTTCTTTCCTGGCAGTGCCTCCTTTGCACAGCCCCAGTGGTTTTGTGGAAACAGCTTTTTGCAGGCTGGCTTTTGGTGGCTCACACATGGTGCTATTCAACTTGTTCCTCCATCCTCAGTTTCCCAAAAATTGGTGTCTGGACTCACAGATGCACACGGATTCATGTCTGATTGCTTTGCCAAGAACACAATGTGGAGTTCTAGGAGGCACATCATACCTGTTTTTCATTCTTTTAATGATAGTGATTATGGATGCCCAAATGTTAGACTCATTTATTTACCAGAGCATACAAAAGGGTGATTTCCTGATTCTTTCATTTTGTTTTCATTCATTAGCCAGAGAAATTTTACAAGGAGGTAACTCCCCCTGTCCATTATTTGTTTACTCATGGGTACAACTTGTAGAAAAGAGGTGGGATCCAGGTTTGATCTTACCTTCTCAAGACGGTGAATTTGTTGCCTATTCTCCCCAGAAGGGGTTCAATCTGTGCAAATTATGTCCCTATTAAAGCTCCAAATGTCCTATTTTGAGCCACTTCAAGTAGGTTTCTGAGCCCTTTTGACATTACACTAATAGTTTTCTTGCTTTATTTTTTTGTCAAGCTTCTCCAGATTCACGTTATATATTTCCTTACCCAGATCTGGAGTCAGCCATGTCTTCAACAAGCCCTAGTTTCTTTTAGCGAGAAATGATGTTCAGAGACCACACTCTGGGCATTAGGGTGCTCACTGCTGCAGTGTAGGTCTTTCCAGCGGACAGACTGGGATATGAGTGGTGACATATGTATCCCTACTTTTTATAATGGAATTCCTCATAAGTCCATATTGATGTTTCTGATTCAAAATCAGAACTGCAGGGTTTCACTCAACCTTTTCACAGTTTGTCTGTGTCTCCTTTCTCCTACACTGGAATTCTGGTTCTGAAGAACACGGGATAATGTTAAGATATCCCTCAACTCCCTATTTGCTTTATCCCATAATACTTATGCGACATCTCAGAACAACAGTGCTAATCCTATGCACCAATTATGATTACTGAAAACAGCGTAAAACTTTTGTGTGTATTATCCCCATTCTCCTTCATTTTGTTCATTCATTGCCATGCCATAAGTACATTGTCATCATAAAGGCATTACATAGTATTATCACAAACTTAGCAGTGTAAGGCAACATAAATTGTATTGTCATAATTCTGTAGGTCACAAGTCTGGTGGGCTCTGCTGGTTTCTCTTCTTTGAGTCTCACAGGACTAAAACCAAGGTGTCAGCAGGGCTGGGCCTTTGAGCAGAACCTGCTTCCAGGCTCATGCAGGTCATTGGCACAGTTTTGTTCCCTGTGGCTTCAGGACTCAAGTTCCATTTCCTTGCTGGCTCTTGGCTGGAGGTTGCTCTCAGCTTCCAAAGGCCACCCCTTGTTCCCTGGCTCATGGCCCCTTCATTGCCAAAGCCAGCAACAGTGGGTCGAGTCTTACAGTTTAAATCTCTCCTGCCTCTTTTTCCTCTGCATCTCTCCATCTTCAGCCAGGAAAAAATGCTCTGCTTTTAAGGGCTCAGGTGATAAAACTGATCCCACCCAGATAATCCAGGATAATTTCTCCATCTCAAGTTGTGTAACCTTAAGCATATCTTCAGAGTCCCTTTGCATGTAACATGACACAGTCACAGGGTCAGGGGTTAGGGGTTAGATATTATTGACCTAGCACACATTCCATAATCTCTTTCCAATCTATGTATCTTTAGAGCTCCCCCTCAATCCACATGTTGATGTCTCTCTAGCCATTTTGGTTTTCTGAAGTTTGTTCTCTAATAGATTCTTTACAAAGGGCTTCTGGGATTGACCTTGGTGGAATTCTTACATGTTGATAACAGTTTGAGCCATTCATACTTGAGTCCTGACTCACATTTTCTCTCTTGAGTCTCTTAAATATGTTTGTCCATTTTCTTTGGGATAAAGCATTGCTGTAGAAAAGCCTAATGGTAATCTAATTTTCTCTCCCATTTATGTATGCTACGTGCCCTTTTCTCTTAGATGGTCAGAGAATTTTCTCTTTAAAGTGCAGGGGTTTTGCTAGAATGGGTCCTGAGGTCAGTTGTTCTGGGCCAGTGGCCTCAGGTGCAGTGTGTGTGCTCCTTCAGTGTTACTACAGATCTTTTTTTTGGGGGGGTGCTTTCTTGAATTATAATTTTTGGCATTTGTTCAGTTTTAGTACCTGAAAATGGGTAGCTTAAACAAAAGAAATTCATCATGTTATAGTTCTGGAAGCTACAACTCCAGAATGAAGGTGTTGACAGGGTTACAAGGGAAGGCTGTGTTCCAGGCCTTGCCCTCGGCTCGGCCGCCTCCTCTGTCTCCACATCACTGTCCCTCTATAGTGTTTCAGTGTCCTAGTTTCCTCTTTTTATGAGGACTCGGTGACAATGGATTAGGGCCCACCCCAATGACCCTATTTTAACTTGATTCCCTCCCACCTGTTGTGATTTTTTTTTTCTCTTTAACACCAACTCCTTGTCTTCTGGTAGCTGAATTTCTCTCTCTCTCCCTGTCTCCATCCAGCCTTCCGGGGACTCAGTCACACTCGCTGAGGGCACAGCCATCGTTTCCCATGGCACCACAGGCCTGGTCACGTGGAGTGCTGCACTCTACCTTGCAGAATGGGCCCTAGAGAACCCAGCGGCTTTCACTCACAGGTGACCTCGGGTCGCAGGGCAGGGCCCTGAGGCTGGTTTGCCCCGACACAATTGCAGACACATGTCCCTTTCTCCCACTCAGGACTGTCTTAGAGCTCGGCAGTGGAGCCGGCCTCACTGGCCTGGTCATCTGCAAAATGTGCCGTCCTGGAGCATATATCTTCAGCGACTGTCACAGCCATGTCCTCGAGCAGCTCCGAGGGAACATCCTTCTTAATGGCTTCTCATTGGAGCCAGATGCCACCGCCCCAGCACAGCACCCAGGACACGACACCCACAACTCAGAGAGCCCCATGGTGACAGTGGAACAGCTGGACTGGGACGTTGTGACAGCCCCTCAGCTCGCTGCCCTCCAGCCAGACATCATCCTCGCAGCAGGTACTGCTCAGCCCTGGCCACTGAAGCCTGTGGCTTCCCTATGGCTGCACCCAGCTCAGTTCTGGGAAGGGGACCATGGACTCTGCGGAGTCAGAGGGGGTAATGATGAGACTTCTGGAAGGGTCACTGTGAACCTCCAGGATGACATCAAAACGCAGGGTGTGCCTTGTAGGTGCCCTAAAGCCACAGTTCTCCTGTTTAAGAAGAAAATGGCCATATGCACTCCAGTTGTAAGTGGCTCCATCAGATAAATGAACCTGGCTCTCCCCAGTGAGGCCTGGGATGAACAGAAAAGGCCCCAGGGTGCCATGCCAGTCCGACCTATGAGCCAGATCACAGCCAAGTAGACATACTTTTATGTCTCTCTCTGGCAACCTGAGGGAGGCCACTCCGTTCCCATCTAGAACCTAAATCAAATAGCTAGAGCATCTTCATGTGGGGCATGGGGGAACAGCCTTGGCAGCCATGTTCTTTCAGGTCCACAAAGACCACACTCCTCCCAGGACCGGGTCTGATTCCGCTGTGTGTCATGGGCACCACGCACAGGCTGAGGGTCCGGCTGTGGTGGTGTCTGAGTCAGGGAAGGAGCTCTGAGTGTCCCCACTGCTGGTAGCACTGGCTTCCCTCTGCTCTGCGTCATCCCCCCATGTTTGCATGTCTCTGAGAAGAGTTCCTGCGTGTTTCTGCCCCGGGGGCGTACCCCACGGAGGGGATTACTCACTTCCAGTGCAAGGATAGGGTCCTCGAGGGAAGGGGCACTTGGCTTGAAAACTAAGAAGCCCCTCATCCTCTGCCAACCTGACCCGTCCCCTATCTGACAACACTGTGCCTCTGGTCCTGGGCCACAGCCCTGAGACCCACAGAGACACAGTGGCCAGCATGCAGAGCCTGGGCAGCACACTCCAAGGCAGCACCCATCCCTGCAGGCCTGGCTGTCAGGCAGGAACAAGCTTGTTCCCCCACACCACAGAGACCAAAGTGACAGGCCACTGGAATCTAGAAGTCTGAAGCAGACTCAGGGTTGGCTTTATAAAGCGTCTTCTGTATAGGCCATGGGCAAACAATTGATTTTTTTAAAGGAACACAATGAGTCTTGGATATTTTTCAGTTGTTGTATTGCTTTTCAGCAGCTTTTGTTCTCTCCTAAGGATCTTCTTTTCTACCAAATAATTTTCTTTCTATCCGATAGAACTGCTGCTTTCCCAGCCCTTGCCCCACTGCCAAGGCTGGCACAACCCAGTGTCCTTGGTTCTGGGGTCCAGAATTCTAGAGGGAGTGCCTGTCAGTAATCTGGAGTTTTCATTGCAGATGTGCTGTATTGCCCAGAAATTATCCTGTCCCTGGTCAGGGTCCTGCAGAGCCTGTCTGCTTGCCGGAAGGACAGGCTGGCTCTTGACGCCTACATTGCCTTCACCATCCGCAACCCAGAGACATGCCAGCTCTTCACCACCGAGCTAGGTGAGCCCTGGGGCCCCAGGACAGGCTGCTGTCTCAGAGAGGCCATCCAGGCCAGCCTCCAGTGAGGCAGAAATCAGGGCAATGAACAAATGGGCCCTGAAAACAAACTAGGAAGCCCTGATAACTCCTGCCCCGAAGGTCAGCAGGGCAGGCAAGGCTGGAGGATGGGCTCTGGGGGAATGGAGGCAACTCACGCTGTGATCCTGGAGGGCTGAGACCAGCAGCCCTACTGTGTTTAGAGCAGGTTTCCAGAGCCTTTTGGCCTGTTTCATTGTCTGTAAAGTGGAAAGGTTGGCAGATGCCCATAGGTGTCAGGGTACACAAGGTTCAGGCCACACGGCAGTCAGGCACAGGTCCTGGAGGTGGGCCCCACACCCACCCTGGTGGGGCTGGGCTGTCACTGCCTCCGGGTCACCTGTACAGCAGCAGCATCCACCAGAGAGGTGGAACAGAACCCAGTTCATGGGGAACACTCAGGAAAACAGTCACTGCTATTACTGGGTTCGGCACCCAGTAAACGGAAGAACAAAGGGTAACTTTAGAGAAGGGGGCGGAGCCTGCCATTTACAGCCCTGAATTGACATTGCTGTGGGTCAGGCACTGTCTCCTCAGACCTGACGTGTGCCAGCCCCTCTAGCAGCTGGAAGGGGTGTGCTGTCATCTTCCATGTCACCCATGGAAACACCGGGGTGTGGGAAGGCTAAGTAACCACCCTAGGTCCAAGGACTACAGCCAGGCAGCAATTCCTGCTCTCGATCCCCAACCCCTCCCACCCCACGACCCAACCACATGCCAGGCCCAGCCGGCCTTCCAACTCAAAACCTGGCAGCAGTGTAGGACCCATTTGCCCCAACACCTGCCCCCGCCTTGCAAGCAAAGCCCCACCTGCAACAGCCTCTGCTAACAGAGACCACCCAAATGCCTGCCCACATGTGCTAACGTCCCACTGGCAGAGTGCTGTGCAGCCTTGAAAAAGAATGAAGTCCTTCAGATACTTACGGGTAAAAATATCTGTATTTTATTTTTTAAACATTTTTTATTTTTAAATTACAGTTGACATACAGTATCGCATTAGTTTCAGGTTACAACCCCAGGGTTAGACGTTTATATAACTTACAGCAGTGATCACCCCAATGAATCTAGTACCCATCTGACACCGTAAGTTATCACAGTATTACCAACTGCATTCCCTGTGCTGTACTTGACAGCCCCAGACTGTCTGTAACCACCATACTACTTCTCAGTCTCTTCGCCTTTCTCACCCATATCCCTCAACCCCCCTCCCATCTGGCAAATGTCAAAACCTACAACATATTTTAAGTGAAGAAAACAAAGTGCCAAAAGATAATATAGTGTAAGCCAGCGCTTGTTTTAAAAAATAATCACCTTTATTTTAAAATTCACATGGGGAAATCTCAAAGAATATACAATAGTTAACAGTTGTTATACTTGGATGGCAGGATTATAGATGCTTGTACACTTTCATGTCTCACATTTCCTTTTAAATACTAATTTTTCATTCATAAAAAACTGATGGTAAAATGAACCTTGCCAACGGCTCTTCAGACACCTGTGCTTATGAAGAGGACGGAGCCCCTTCAGGTGCATGTCCAGATTTTGTGAGGAGGCACCAGGCTGAGCAGTCAGGCTGAGCAGGTTCAAATCTTGGCTCCCCTTGAGCTGCACCTGGTGACAGGGTGGAAGACAGGTGCAGAGCGCTACAGGGAACCAAGACAGGCCATGACCTTCCACAGATGGGTATGGCTCGATGGGCAGAGGCAGCAAACCTGGCTGTCATGAGCTCTTTAAAAACAGGATTCCTGGTCCTGCTTCTGGAGGCTGCTTCTAGGTGTCTGGATGGGGCTCGACAATCTGGTTTGTAAGCCCACCCCCAGGCCTGTCCTGCAGCCCCTCACTCCTAGGGTGGTGCCTGTCCCCAAACCCCACCATCCTGAGACACACATGCTCTGTTTTCAGGCCAGGCTGGGATCTCATGGGAAGCAGTGCCTCATCACAGCCAAAAACTATTTCCCTATGAAGAGCACTCGGAGATGGCAATTCTGAAACTAATGTTGTAGGTTTACAACAAACGTTTTGGAAAATAACCGTGAAAATTAAATCGCCTGGGGAAAAGTTTTTATCTGGGAAAAGCTGATAAAACTTTCATTGGACTTAAATGTTTGAAGAATGTTAAATTCAGAACCAGGAACCACAAACTGTGTTCTAATAAAATATACACTGTTCAGGCATATGGCTGCCCCTTTCTGTCAGCAGTTCTGGTTCATAAGCAAACCACCATAAACCAGAAATGAAAATTTTGGCTTGGATGTAAGCATTCCACTTGTGCGAGTAAAAACACATCTATCAAGTGCATTTCCTCCATCCTGGACAATATTCAGGACACAACAGAGCAGATGCGGAGAAAGGCACCCCCCCCCAGAAGACCAAAACAGGAACAAAGTGATGCTGGACAGGCCACAGGCAAATAACAGAAAAGTAATAAACTAACGGAAGGAAAAGACTCAAAGAGGAGAGGAAAGAGCGGGGTGACTCAGGGCCACCAAAGAAGAAACCAGGCTGAACCTGGTTTCCAGGGCTGCAAAGTCCTGGCCATTAAAACAGCCTCACTCGGACCCCAACACTGACACTTCCTCCGCTTGTCTGGTCAACCTGTCCCGCCATCTGATGTGCCAGACCGCCACGTCCCCTGTACACGGAGGGTGAGTCAGCTTCCCGTGCGGTCCTGTGGGCGCCCCTCACGGGGTCTGAGGTGGGAGGCAGACACCTCCTCCCCCGACGTGAAAGATGTGGGATTCATCCTACAGTGCCCTGGAAGAATCCTTGACAAACCCTCTCCCCCTTCACCCTCCCAATCACCCGAACACTTACCTTGGATAATGGGCAGAGTGGTGAAATGGTTTTTCATAGATTTCCCTTGACAATTTACACTGGGAACAAGCACCTCACTTGGTAGACAGCCATCTCCATCTTATTAAAAATTCCATTTTTGGCCCTTCGGTTCGAGATTTCCCCATTTCTGACATGTGTTAATGTTGCTGACTGTGACAGCCTAGCACACACAACAATCTGCTACTCGCACAGGCCCACAGATTGGCTGGCTGGAGGTGTTTAAATCGTTCTCAAAGAAGAAAACTGACTACAGCAAGTGCTGGGACTTCCAACAGGCTGTGCGTGGAGTGGACCTCCCAGAACTGGAGGCTCAGAGACAGCCGCCAGCCCGAGAAAAGCACATCTCCCACAGGTGTGCGACGAAATGTTCCCAAGGTGGGAAGCCACCTACACCAGCACCAATTAAATGAAAACTTCCTCACTGCCTTCACCAATCTGTCCTGAATTGAGACTGTTTGGCAACTTAGAAATGACCATAGGATTTTTTTATTGACCAAAAATGTCATGAAACTTACAGAATTTTCCTCTTAAATGGAGTTTAAAGAAAAGCAGGGAAATAAATAACTTCATTTCACAGGTGGCACGTGCTGCTGTCCTTTCAATTGTTGTCCACTGGGAGGCGCTGCTCTAAACAGTTTGCCCAGGGACTGGGCGCAGCAGAGAGTCTGGAGGAGGGAAGTGAGACAGATTTCTGGTAGGAAGCACAGGAGAGCAGAGAGGGGTTGGCAGCAGCATCAGGGTCTCCCCTTTCCTGACACTCAGCACCAGGACATGCTCAGGGGCCTTCAGTCTTTGGACCAAGGAGTCATGTGTCCATAAGCAAAGGGAGGACTCTCTGTTTCCAGTTCTCATCCCAATGAAGCTGCTCAGACTCCTGAAGGTTCTTCCGGAACTGGTTCAGTTTGCCAGAAGGGTCTGGAAACTTTGAGAAGAGCATCTAGAAAAAAAAGAAACTTCCCTCATCACTGCTTCCCCCACCCCCCTTCCCAGCAGCCTGGGCCCCTGCCACACCCCAAACACCAGCTGCCAGGCCAGTGATTCTGAAACCCTCCCTCTGTGGCCCACTACCACCAACAGTGTTGCAGAGCCTCCAGGGGCCTCCCTGTGCCACCAGCCTAGCTTCCACCCTCAGCCTGCTGAACTGGTCTCAGACATCTCCCACCCCGCCATCCTCAACCTAGCAAGCCCCCTCCCGCACCAAGCATTCTAGAACCCTCACACCCCAGCCACGCTCCATCTCCTCTGTCCTACTTGACCTGCAGAAGCCCCCTGTTCCTGCCACCAAAAGCATCCACCCCTCAGTCTCTGCCCAGCACCATCCACCCATCTTCCCATGGGCTGGGAACCAGGCAATGTCTCCATTCTTTCCAGTTTTGCTAAACTAAGTCAGGTGTCTGAAACTACAGCCTGTGGGCCAAATTCGGCCTTCCACCTGTCTTTGTAAATAAAGTTTTATTGAAACAGTCGCACCACAGATTTTTCTAGCTGGGCCTTTGCAGAAAGTTTGCCACCCATGGTCTCAACTGTCAAAATATTGATATATTACTACTTGTAATAAGTAAGTATCCTTTGAAGACTCCCACCCATCTTGCAAGGCTGGTTTAGGAAGCTCCCTTCACTCTCCACTCTCCCTCCTGATATCCAGTCGCTCCCTAAGTGACATACACAGTCCACCTGTGCACCAGCACCTGTGTGGTAGAAGCTCCATAAACCAGACAGCAGGTGGGTATACCTTAATTCCCCTGAGCCCACTGGGGCCCAGCCTTGGGGGCCACTGCTCCTTCCTACTGCTTTTCACCCAGACCTAGCACAGGCCCACTGGGCTGCAGGAGCAAGAATCCAGGAGCATGACTCTGCCAGCCTCCAACCCCTGCGAGCCCAGGCATGGGGGCAGATGTGGCTACCTGCAGCTGAGCTGCCAGTTCCTCTGAGTCCTTGAAGACCAGGCCATTTTCCTCATGTTTCACAAGCTCGTGTAAGCTGCAGAGACAATTGAGGGAGGCCTAAGCACTGCCTGGAGAAGAAACCAGAACCCCATGATGCCCACCCGGACCCCCACACCACCACTCCCCACCCATGGGCTAAGCTAGGGGTTAGGAACAGTCAGTCTGGTTCCAGTGAATCTGTTCTTAGATTTGACGTCTGAATAGAAAACAGTCCTGGGAGGATGCACATCAAACCCCAAACCAACGTGGGGACAGCAGTGAATGGGGATCTGGACCTCTTCTGCTCTGTGCTCTTTCCAGTGGGAATGTGCTCAGTGGGTTCTGCATTTTTTCTCTTAATCACACAGCAGAGAAACAAGATAAAAGGCAGCTGGAGGTAGGCTCAGCACATTAAGGGTGACTTTTCTGGGTAGCACAGCGTGCAGAGCTCAGCTCATGCAAGGGTCTAACATCCTGACTGCCCATTCAGAGGCTGGCCCCTCAGCCCATGGAAGGGCAGTTTCTAGAGCCTCTTCTAACACTGCCCTCTAAATGCTCATCTTCACCTGGAAGAACGGAGACAGAGAATTGTACTCATTTAACTGATCTGAATCCAAGTAAAAGCTCAGACAAAAGAGACCAAAAGAGAAATAGAAACATGTAAACTCTGTGGGCAATTCCAGCCCCTACTTTATCCTTTGAGCACAAGCCCCAAGTTGATTATTTAGGACAAGTAGTTTTTGTTCAACATGAGCTCTGAGTGGGAGCCAATTCCGACAGCAGGACTTGGCCCATCTGAGAGGACTCCTACTCCCCAGGGCCACCTGGCTGAGCTGCACAGATCGGGAGGTGGCGCCTTTCTAAGGGGCAGCTCTGACCATGCTGGTTCCCCCCAGCTACTGGTTTGAGAACCTAACTCCTAATTCTAGTAAGATTCGTCTCCACTCCTACCACCGGAAGTTCACAGCACACACGGGCAGGCAGCATCCAAACATGTCCACCACCTTCATGGGCAGGTCCAGGCCACTGGAGGACTTGTGCAGGCAGACCCCCAGGTCTGCTGACCCTGCAGGGAGGGGGGTTGTCAGAGCACTGGCTGGGCTCCCTTTGACCTCACATGCTGCAAAGACTGTGGATCAGCACCTCTGGCGGGGAACGGAAAGTGGAAAACACTCCCCACCCCACACACAACTGGCTGGAGTTGGCCAAGCAGCCTGGTGCAGGGCAGGGGGTCACAGTGTCCACTCTGGCCACTCAGCCCTTTCTGAAAACTACCTGCCTATTACTACCATTTTTATTTAAACTGACTCCCTTTTTCTACTCTAACCACAATTTATTTTAAAGACTCCACAGCAATTATGCTTACTAGGGTCAGAGTTTCCGCTCGGGGTGATGAGACTGTTTTGGAAACAGACAGTGATGGTGACTGTACAACACTGAATGTAATTCATGCCACTGAGTTGTATCTACACTGCAAAATGGAAAAACAGTTAAGATGGCAAACTTTGCTATCACAATAATTAGAAAAAGAACCCACAGACTCAACAGAAAACCAGCTGTCACTCTGAAAATAAAGCCACATAAACAACTTCACATCACTAAACACTAGCTGGAAAGGCCTGCCCTACAGAAGGCTCTGGGCCCAGCGCTGCTGACTGACTGGCCACCGGAAGATGAGGCCTTAGGGATGTGTCAAACCACGCCCACGCTTCCTTCCCCAACGCAGTGACGGGGAAGGGCATCCTCACTGGGACAGTCAGCACAGTTCCAACCGTGTCACCTCTGCACTGCCCCCACCTGCATCTGGAGCAGCCCAGCCGAGCCAAGCCCTGCCGCCCAAACAGAAGAGCAGGACTGGATGGAGGGCGTAGACACAGAGAGGACAAAACCCTCTTAGAGCCCCTTGGCCAACAGCTCCCGAGCTCACCAGGCAAGGGGGGCTGGCACACCAGGAAACAGCCTCTTTTCCTGGAGTTCGGCCAAAATCTCCTCTGCCAGGTTCCTGGCAGGTGGCATCGACCCGTCCCAGGTGGCTTCTGGAACAGGGCCGATGGCAGGGCCCAGCCCAGCCTGAAACCTTTGTTGTGTGTGGCCCTTGAGTTGAGAATGGCTCTTAATTTTTAGAGGGTTGTAAAAACGAAGAATATGCAACTGAGGCCAGTATAATATTTACAATGTGGCCATTTTTGTAAAAAGTCAGTCTCCTGGCCCTAAAGTATTCCCTTTGAAATCTCAGCCCTCTGAGGCCTCCTGCCAGGTGTTCTCACCTAAAAGCAGGGGGTAATCCTCAGCCTCCAGCCATGGTGTACAGACCTGGATGTGCTGGAAATGCTTCTGGTCAATGAGGCGGCTGTAGTACTCCTTCAGAGGCCCTTTGCCTTGTGGAGAAAATCAGAGTCAGTGCACTGGACCCATCTCTGACTCCATCCAAGGCCCCACCCCTAAGAAGCCCCTCAAAGGTGTGAGCAGGAGGCCGACACCCCACAGCTCCAATCAAGCCCCCATCCAGCCCCTTCCAGAAACACCTGCCCCGCCCCCCAGGGGTGTGCCCCTGACCGCGGCAACCACGGCAATCTGCACCCAACAGGCTGTGGACATGGCCAGCATAACTCTGCCTAGGCACCAGAGTGCCATCCAGACACAGCTCCTCACAGACAGCCCTGTGCCCAACCAGGCGCCCAGGTGGCAAGGTGTAGGCAGTGGGTGCCTGCCACCCTGGGAGCCCAGGGGCCAGGAGGAGAGCAGTGTGCTAGGTGGGACAGCTGGCCCGGGACGCTCCTCCTCCAACTATAGCTCCCTGCTTCTCTCTCCAGTAGGCAACTCTGGAAGCAGTTTTATGTTAGAGTGGCCTCTTTATTTAAAAAATAAATAAAAATAAAAAGCCTGCAAACCACTGCAGAAGTGAAAAGCTCAGTATCTCTAAATGTACTATCTGACACTCAAATCTGGACTCCACACCCTGCCATGAGGTCCCTCTGAGCCTCAGTTTCATGCTCTGTCAAAAGGGGGTAGAATATCTTATGTCAGAGAGCTGCCATGAGGATTAAGGAGAGAAGGGGCTTTAAGTGGCTGACGTAGGAAAGACACCCAAGGCAGCTGCCTTCCCCCTTCCCCACTGCCCCCCACCTAAACAGAGGAACATGGAGGGTCCCAGGTGATACCTGTTATCACACAGACCAGAGAAGGAAACCTTTCTCCATTCAGGATTAGCTGTTCAAACTCTGTTTAAGAAAATAAATACATGATAAGCAGGATCATCTAGTCAGGTGAGGGAAGGAATGAGACAGGGGTGAGGGGAGGGACACCTTCCAGACACAGATCACTCTCCCAGAGGCGGCACTTCAGATCTAAAGCCGGGTCCCTCAGTAACCCAAATGGGAACTCGGAGCAGCCCCCGCACCACCCAAGTGCTCAGGCTGGCCCGCCCTCCAGCCCTAGGGGCAGAAGCACCCTGCAGAGAACACCACACAAGGCTCAGTGAGCACCTCACAGCTCAGCAGCCCCTGACAAGCCCAGCTCCTGATCACAGCCACACACCTACTTTCTAATGCTGCCAGCAAGATGGAGAAATCTTCATCCTCTGCAAGAAAAGAGAGCTACGTGTCATGGCTGGTTTCTAGATGCCTCCCTGCCCAGCTCAATGCCCTCGCCTTTCTGATCAGGACCTTAGGGCACCCCAAATACATTCGGGGCACAGGCCTAGCAGGGATGAGAATGCAAGCTCAGACTGGTGCTTGTACAAGCCCCACATGCCGAGAAGGGTCCTGAGACCTGTCCAGCTAGTGCTGCTGACCAACAGAGCTGGCCGCCCATGAAGACGTGTCACCATCCCGCTTCCAGCATCCTGCTCCGTGAAGGCTGACCTCTCCGTGGCCGGGTCCAAGGGTTCTGAGCTGAAGAAGCAGGGACAGAGCCTATGAGATGCCACAGAGCAGGCCCCCAGGCCCCGGGATGGCTGTCTCCCACCAGAGTGAGGCCCAGAGGCTCCCCAAGGTCAGGGTACGGCCGTGTCAGAAACACCAAGCTGACTCTACCACCCTAGGCCTGGGCACACACATGAGCCTTGCTTTCTTCATCAATATCTATTTGTTGCTAGATGCTGAGGTCACAACAGCAGACAAGACCAACTCAACCCCACCCTTCACCAGCTTCCTGTTCTTACTCCCTCAACAAAGGATAAGGAAGCTGTGACTTCCCAACCGGCTGCCAGGTTACTGAAAGGAGCAAACAACTGGTGTGTGAAGAGCTACTCCAAGGGCCTTAGACCTGTGAGGCATCCCACAGAACCCACAGGTCCACAGACCCCGCCACAGGGTCAGGAACCCGCAGGGAGGAGGGTGAAGATGACCACAGCCTTGCACAAGACAAACATTTCCTTAAATGGCCAGAGAATAAATACTTCAGGCTTTGGGGTCCATTCAATCTCCTGCAAAACTCAGCTCTGCTGTTGTAGTGTGAAAGCAGCCATGGACAATGCATAAATGAATGTGCTGCATTCCAATAAAACTTTATTTATGAACAGGCAGTTGGCCTGCAACCACAGTTAGCCAAACTGTGGATTACTGGATTCCCAGGTCTGCAGCAAAGAGATAGGGGAGAAGCCAGGACAGCAGCAAACACAAGAGAAGACAGAAGACAGGAGACCTACCTGGCCCTGAATGCAGAGTAGGTGCGGCCCAGCTTCATAAAGAGCCGGTGCTGCAGGTCCAAGGGCGTCTCTTTAAAGAAAGACGCTGGCTTGTCATAGACGGTCACAGCTCTGCAACGAGATAATTGGAGGGCTCTAGGAGGGGTGGGAAACGGCCTGAGGAATAGAAGACCCAGGAGGATCCCGAAAAAGAAGGGTGCTTGGGGGATTCATGTTTCAGACAATGACAATGAGGAGCCGTGAATGACTCAGGGAAGCACTGAGAGATCTAACATCAAAACTGCCTGGGCCATCTGGCTGGCTGGGAAAGAAACTCCAGCTTCCTCCTCCCTCAGCTTCCCACCTCCCAGGCCCCTGGTATTTCCAGATGCCTCACCAACCTAGCACAGCAGGCACTGTAGCGGGGACCCCTCCCCCCGCACCCCCGCCCAAGGTCCCTACTTGATGCCCCAATTCTCTGCCAGGTCTTCCCGCATCTCATTGGTCACACACAGGTTCAGGTGGGAGAGGCGTCCACAAAGCTTCTCGTACCTGAAAAGACATATCGTTGGTCAGCCCAGAGCCCTGGGCTAGGCCCCATGACCATAACCATCACGTGACTCGAACCCTTTGGATGCAGAAGCTAGAGCTGGGTTCTCCCAAATCAGGGCACTGGCAAGGCAACTTACCAGGTTTGTACTATCTGAGTTGGACCTGTGCTATTATTTCTTTCACACCTTTCTTTATATTGTATCAGTTTTTAGCTTAAATAGAAATTCTTTCAAAGGAAACCATGTATCACTACAGAAGGGAAAATCCAGTATCTCTCTTGCCATAGAAAGAAGATATATAATGAAGTCTCCATTATTAAATTTTAGCCACACTGCATGCTGTTCCCTGCAAAGACTGAGGCTGAGGATGCTTCCAATCAAAAGGAGTTTAGTAAATGTTAGAGAGGCTTTAACAACAGATTAGCTCCAAACTGACTTGCGACCTGAAGGCAGGGCAGAACTGAAAGGAAACTGGAAAGGGGGAAGGAGTGACTCAGGATTAACACCATTGTTGTATCACGGCTTGTTCCTAACTCTGGATGCAAAGGAAGCTCCGGAACTAGATGTCCTGGGACTGCATCTCAGTCCTCACACTTACTAGCTGTGGGGCAAGAGACATAATGGTTCACAGCCTTGGTTTCCTGGCTTGGAAAAGGCAGGCATGCAGACTAAGATAAATGCCCTGGCCTGAGCCTGGCATACAGCAGCAAGTGCTCAGTAATTGCTGCTGCCACCACCGCTGTTACCACCATGGAGGAAAGGCCCGTCAGGGGACAGGCTGAAGCTGACAGCTTGAGGCTACAGGTCCCCACCAAGACAGGTGTTATACATTGGGTGGGGCTCAGAACAGACCAACTCTTCCTGCTCCAGGTCAAACCTGCCACCACAGGCCCTTCTTCCCTCTCCCTGCCTCATCCACTGCAGGCCTGTGTCCCTATCCTCCAGCAGCAGCCCGTTTTTACTTGGGGATCTGGTCTGGGTGCACCTGGACCCCAGCTCTTGCAGCACAGTACTTGTCCGAAGCCTGAGACAATGGGGTACTACAGCTGCCAGTGTCAGTGTGAAGGTCATAGGATGGCGGGTCAGCAGGTGCCAATCAGAGGCTCACTCTCTCCACTGAGCTTGACTGGGTGAAGCTAAAGGCAAGGGGAACTCCCAGAACCTGAGAAATAAGTCCAAAAAGGGGTGTGGAAAGAGAGATGAGAGAGGTCCTGATGACACCCTTTCTGACCTCAAAGTCAGACATTTCTCTGGACTTTTCTGTCTCCTGAGCCAACAGACAGCCTCCTGACCTAACAGACAGCCTCCTGACCTGGCTGGTGTGGCTCAGTAGGCTGGGCGTCGTCCTGCAGACCAAAATGTCAACGATTCAATTCCCAGTCAGGGCACATGCCTGCGGAAATTGTTGTGGGCCTGCTCCCCAAGTTAGGGTGCATGCAGGAGGCAACCAATCAATGTGTCTCTCCCTCTCTTTCTCCCTCTCTTCCTCTCTCCCTAAAAAATAAAATCTTAAAAAAAAAAAAAAAAGACGCCCTCCTTTGCTTGGGCCTGTTTCCATCACTTTTAACCAGCATCAGCCCAGTTCCCCAGCCCAGCCCTTACCCCACAGATTATACAAAGAACCAGCTTCACCAAGTCTCTGCACAGGCCCTTCTTCCTACCACAGTTTAGGGAAGGTGTCTGCACCATCCTCCCAGACCCTCACCACTTGGCCAGCAGAACAATGTAGTGGTTGGGGCCATGCACCAGACCCATAATGGAGTAGCCATAGTTGTGCCAGTCAATGACCAGCTTGCTCCCACAGAGGCAGCCCACGAACCAGCAGACAGCAATAGCAGGCAGGCCCGGGGGGTTCTGGGAAAAGAGAGACTTGAATGAAGAAGAGGAAACCAGACCATCATTGACATGAAAGAAACAATTTGCAAAATCCAAGATCATCAATAATCAAGGAGACAAAAAATGGAACACGGAAGTACATTAAGTTAGGTGGAAATTAAAATACCTAAAAACAGCTAGTGATGGTACCCATGTGTGGGAAGAGGAATCCCATCCCCTTGGGTGGAAGATAAATTGTCCAGCCTTACTCTAGGACTATCTAGTAGCAAACCACATTTTAAAGTGCACGAATTCTGCCCTGGCTGGTGTGGCTTAGTGGACTGAGCGCCAACCTGTGAACCAAGGGATCACTGGTTCAATTCCCAGTCAGGGCACATGCCTGGGTTGCAAGCCAAGGTCTCCAGTAGGAGGCGCCAAGAGGCAAACACACAGTGATGTTTCTCTCCCTCCTTCCTCTGTCTCTAAAAATAAATAAATAAAATATTTTACATAAATAAATAAATAAAGTGCATGAGTTTTGACCTCTATGAATTTACCCCAAGAAAAAGACTGGACTCGCACAAAAAAACATATGTTCACTGATGTTCTTTGCCACACTGTTCGTAAAAGTAAAAACAAAAATTAAGAATCTGAGTGTCTATTAAGATGAGACTAAATAATTACATTAGGGTACATCAGCCAATTAAAAGAAGGTGTTTCTATACGTTAAAAAGTGAAGGGAAGAGGTTAAGAGCTTAACTCCAAAACCAGACTGACTACCTAGTTCAAACCCTGCCTCTAGCCCTCCCTAGCTGTGTACCAGTGAGCTACTTAATGAATTTCTCTGAGTGAAGGTCACCTAATTTCTAAAATGTACGTAATATAAGAACCTACTTTTTAGGACTATTGTGAGTGATTAAATGAGTTCATACACGTAAAACACTTAGATGTAATAAGCACAGTGTAACACTTATCTGTAATGACATAGAGAAATACACTAGATGGGAACCATAAGTAGAATGGATTCACACCATAGACTCCTATTCTGTTCTTAAAAGTTTATACACACACACAGGCAATTTATTTACCAACTCGTACATTTTTAAAGACTGACATACAAAGAAAATTGTTAACAGTGATTCTCACAGAAAGAAGCAGGGCTGACAGACACCTGGAGAAAGATGTAGGTTGCTGGCTCCCTGCACATCAACTTCCACAGCAGGTGCACCGCCTGAAACACAACTTTGACTCCGTACTGAAGAATGCTCGGCCCAACTGCAAGTCAGAAAAGAGCTGTCACTACCAAAGCAGTTCTTGGCAGTTTGCAGGCCCTCCGCCACCCCCAACACACTCAAACCCCAATTCAGAGGAATCTGGAGTTGGCTGTGACCTACCTGCAAGTCTCTGAAGTTCTGTCAAAGGCACAATCCGAATTCTGTCACTCTGCAAGAGCTCATGGTGGGGTTTGGAGTCTGAAAAGAATGTCCCCTTTAATGAACCAGACAGGGCAATCTAACTTCAAGTCAGATGATCCACCAGCTCAGGCAAAATAGTGGAGAGTATTTTGGAAAATAGGACTTTTCCAAACAGCCCACTGTTCCTCCATAGCCAAAACAGAGAAGGAGGCCAATTGTCCAGATTCCACTAAACTGTCCAGAGGGAGGGCCCAAATCTTAACCACCTTTACATAACACAACACCTGGAACACAGTAGGCCGTCAAACTGATCTACATTCCTTGCATGGTGGAATTATCCCATCACAGGGAGAACCCTATTAAGTCCCACTCCACCCCTCTCACCCTGGGATAGCAGACTCTAAACAGGGACCAAATGCAAAGAATGTTATTACTGCTTTTCCCTAATAGCAAATTGAGCTACTCTTTATCTAAAGATGTCAACAGGGAGGAAGATGGAAGGACACGCCTGACCCTGCACACGGAGTGAAAAAACTGGACATGCCGCGCAAATGAAAAACATCTCCTGCCTGAGCGCTCTGCATAAGAGTAATGCAGAGAAGACAAGCTGCCTGTCTCCTCACAGCCTGACAAGAGCAGCCTCAGGAATGGGCTGAGCCACTCGCCCTGGAGCCACACGCACGTAGGTTCCGGTCCTTCCTTCCACTTACTAGGAGGACTGAAAGTAAGCAATGAGTTCATTTAGCTCAGCACTATCCTAGCATACGGCAGGCGCTCGATTAGACTATTCCTAGACACCCACCCCCAGACACTGGGCAAAAACCTGGCAACAGCTGTCCAGTCTGGAAGAACTGCCCGAGAGAGAAGAGAGAAAAGGAGCGTCCTCACCCCACCCCCGGCTCCTCTGGGGTGATGGAAGCTGAGAGAGCGGCCTTCTCCCCAGATCCCCGCACTCACTGCAGAATCCAAGAAGGGTCACGGAGAAGCCACGCCGAGCCAATGCCAGTGCGTGGTACTGCATTCGGGGGCTGCGGCCCACATCCCCCAGCACCACGACGACCACGTGCCGGGGCGAACGCCCCCGCCGCCAGCGCTTCCACGCGATCAGCAGCAGCAGCGGCAAGTATATGGACACCAACAGCATTGCCACACAAGAGGCAGCCATCTTGGCGGACAGGCTTCAGTCACGTGACCGCGTTTCCCCGCGGGCTGGCTGTCTGCGCGCAGCCGCCGGTGGACCCCCCCACCCCCAGGGGGGCGGAGAAAGGGCAGGTGAGGGCGTGGTTTCCTAATTGGCAGCCCGCAGAGCCCACGAAGAGTCCCTGAGGTCCAAGAATTAGTCGTATCAAGGTAAAGCTTTTACCATGTGGGGATCTAGGAGCATTTTATTTCAAAGTTTTACAATAACTTCAAAATATAGTGAGACAACAACCACACATGGATGTTTCTCTCCCTCTCCCTTCTGTCTGAAAATAAAATAAAGAAAATCTTTAAATGATATATATAGGATGAATCTTATAATCATAATCTTGAGAAAAGAGGCCAGACGCCAAAAAGTAAATGCTGGCTGGTTCCATGTCTGTAAAGTGAAAATTAATCTTTGCTCTTTCCAGCTCTCAGTCAGACCCGCCTGAGATACTTCTGGAAGTTAATATACGAAGTTAACATCGTGACAGTTGCCCAGGGAGAGCCCCAAGTTTGATCAGACTGGGAAAACTACATTTGTGAAACACCATGTGGTGAGTTTGAGAAGGTTGTAGCCACCTTGTTTGTTGAAGTCCATCCCTTCCCGTTTCACACCAACACAGTGCCTATCAAGTTCAATGTGTGGGGATACAGAAGTTCCGCCCGCTGAGCGATGGCTGTTACATCCAAGCCCAAGGCGCCATTATGTTTGACGTAACTTCGAGAGTTACTTGGAAGAACGTGCCTACCTGGCATAGAGACCTGGCATGAGTGCGTGAAAACATCCCCATCGTGTTGCGTGGCAGCAAAGTGGACATTAAGGACAGTTAAGGCAAAATCAATCTTCTTCCACCAGAATAATCTTCAGTACTATGATATCTCTGCCAAAAGTAACTCCGACTCTGAAAAGCCCTTCCTCTGGCTTGCTAGAAAACTAACTGAAGACCCTAACTTAGAGTTTGTCCCCTAGCCTGCTCTTGCACCACCAGAGGCTGTCAAGGACCCAGCTGTGGCAGCACAGTGTGAGCACACCTCGGTTCTAGAGGTTGCCCAGGCTACCACTTCCTGGATGAGGATGGTGCCCTGGGAGAAAGGGGGGCGGAGGCCAGCATCATCAGAAGCCTAGTTTTATAGACGCCTGTCCCTTGATGATGTCAGTGGTGCAGCGTGCTTGCCAGATTATTAAGCTAAGCAGAAGTGTGCTTGACTTTTGGGATTCTGAAGGAGATGAACGTGCTTCAGAGTGAATGTGGCAGTAAAAGAAAAAACCTTCATTTTTTGGACCTGCATATTTAACCGTTTTGGAATACAGTTGTCTCCTTATTGAGTTTCAAATACAAAACTGTTGCAGCCACATCACGATATTCAGTGGTGAAACCTTGTATAGTTTACTGTCATTCCCATTCCTTTTCGTTTAGAATCAGAATAAAGTTGTATTTCAGATTTCTAAAAAATAAAACAGTTTTCACCGTTAGAAGTCAGGGGAATGACCTGAGTGGAGAGTCAGGAAGTGAGTGGGAGGGGGCCAACAGGGAGCTGGGGGTGGGGGCAGCCATGTTCTCTTTCTCCGTCTGGGTGTTCTAACAGTGTGTTCCATTTGGGAAAATTCACCCAGCAGCAAACTTACCCATTTTTTAAGATGTGTGATGTACTGAATAGAACATTTAAAATATAAAAATAAAGGGAGGAGGAAAGGACAAAGAAGAAGTAAAAAACCATAATGATTTTAAGTATCCATAGTATTGAGGGAAAATTTCCCTGGACCCTCCAATTTTACCTCCAAAAATAGCTACACGACAGAGTTATTGTGTGTCCATGCAATAGCCTTTTGACTTTGAAAGGGGTCAACTTACTGACAAACATTGAGAGCATGTTGGTGAAGCCACCCCCACAGCCCCCACCTTAGGAGCTGCCCCAGAATGTGCAGAGCACCCAGCACAGCCACCAGCCACCTTCAGACCTGCCTCACCCAGTTACACATGCCACAAAGAGATAAGAACCTGGGCAGGTTAGTGCCCACGGGACATGGCTGGTGTGTTTCCCCAGTGACCCCAGCCCTTGGCACATTTCTCATTTGATTCTCACAGTAGGCCTATGACTCCCCTTTTTACAGATAAGGACACTGAAGGTCACACCATTAATAAGTGTACGGCAGAGGCAGGACTTGAAACCTGAGCTGAAGAGGGGAAGGAAGGAAGAGTAAATATATACAGATGGAAGGGATGGGCAGACAGACACTGTGGGCAACCTCACTATTCCCTCAGTTACCAGCGAGGCTCCTGCCTTTATACATGTGCCCCGACCACCCTGTCTACCGCCTTTTGCAGGACAGGGCTGGAATCTAGAGACCTCTGCTTCATGGGTTCCTTGGTCTTGAACAAGCCACTTTCAATCAATTGGCCTTCCTGACCTGTAAATTAAAGGAGGGAACTTTGAATCTCACAGAACCCCTCTTGTTCTGATAATCTAAGAGGATAAGGAAGAAGCACCATGGTTTTGACAAACTGAGAGTACACACCTACCTATGGAAGATGAAACCCGAACTGGAAAAGGAGTTGGGAACGTTTTCTCTAGGGAGGGGAGCAAGGTGCCTGCCAGCCAGCCCTTCTTACCCAGCTTGCCCCGTTGATATCCATCACACATGAAACTCAGTCTTTCCACAGGTTGGAGGCTATTGTTTCCCCTTCTGGATATGGGAGGTGGACCCTGGCAGGATTACCTGATGCTGAACATGTTGACTCAGGAACTGGTATCCCTGTACCACTTGATACTAGCTCTGAGATAGGGGGTCACAATATGTCACTTACCGCCACCACTGGTGTGGCTCAGTGAGTTAGGCGTCATCCCACAGACCAAAAGGTCACACGTTTCATTCCTGGTCAGGGCACATGCCTGGGTTTCGTCAGGTCCCCTGTTGGGGGTGTGTAAGAGGCAACCTACTGGTGTTTCTCTCCCACATCAATGTTTCTCTGCCTTTCTTTCTCCATCCCTGCCCCTCTCTGTAAAAATAAATAAATAGTCCTGGCTGGTGAGGCTCAGTGGATTGAGTGCCGGCCTGTGGACTGAATGGTTGCTGGTTCAGTTCCCAGTGAGAGCATATGCCTGGGTCATGGGCCAGGTCCCCAGTTGGGGTCATGCAAGAGACAACCAAACGATGGGGAGACAACCATCCCACATCGATGTTTCTCTCCCTCTCTTTCTCCCTCCTTCCCCTTCTCTCTAAAAATAGATATATAAAATATTTTTTAAAGAAATAACTTTAAAAAGTGAAAATAAGTCACTTACCTCCCTCAGAGCCAAAGAAATAATGATAATGACAAACTTCACCTGGAACATTCATTCTCAATGGTACACTCAAGAGGGCAAAAAATGTTTCTTGGGAATCAAAGAAAAACTTACACATTTATGTAAAAGCCCAGATACGTACAGTACATAAACAAATATACAGTATATCTGCAGATTTTAAACTTCATGGGAGCTGCACACAGAAACTGGTGCACGAGGAGCCCTCATGCACCACTGGTGGGAATGTAGAATGGTGCAGCCACTGTGGCAAGCAGCTAGGCAGTGCCTCAGTAGTTAAACATAAAGTACACCACATGACCCGGCCATTGCTCCTAGGTATACACCAAGAAAACTGAAGCAGGTATTCAAACAAAAACGTATGAATGAATGTTTGTACCAACATTATTCACAATGACAGAAAGGTGTAAACAACTCAAATGTCCATCAGCCGATGGATAGATAAAATGTGATTCATCCACACAATGGAATGACATTCAGCCACAAAAAGGAATGAAATACTGATTCATGCTTCAGTGTGGATGAACTAAAAAATGTCATGCAGACAATACCTTGCACTCTTTCCTTCCAGCTGCAGCCCGGCACAATGGCTCCCGCAAAGGAGAGTGGTGTGAAAAGAAGGGCCCTCCTGCCATCAACAAGACAGTGAGTGGGAGAACACACCATCGACATTCACAGGCGCACCCATGGAGTGGGTTTCAAGAAGCGTGCCTGCCCCTCAGGCACTGAAAGGGACCCAGAAATTTGCCGCAAAGAAGATGGGAACCCCAGATTTGCACATTAGCATCAGGCTCAACAAAGCCGTCTGGGCCAAAGGAATCAAAAAGGCCCCATACCGTACCGGGGTACAGTTGTCCAGAAAACATAATGAGGATGAAGACTCACCAAACTGTATACTTTGGGTCACCTACGTACTTGTCCCCACTTTCAAAAATCTACAAAGGGTTCATGTGAATGAGGACCGACCGCTGACTGTCGAATAAAGGTATAAAGCTGCCACACAAAGAAAGGGAGAAAACACTGTGCTAAGTGAAGGAAGTCAGACACAAAAGGTCATGTATTGTATGAGTCCGTTTCCGGAAATGTCCAGAACAGGCAACCCGTAGGAATGGGGAGTCGATTCGTGGTCTGCCGGGGGCTGGAGGGCTGGGGGGTAAGGGGGGAGTGACTGCTGATGGTGTGACGTTTCCTTTGGCAGTGATGAAAACATTCAAAAATAAGACACTGTTGGTAACTGCAAAACTTTATGAATATACTTCCAGAAATACTGCCTGTACACTTTAAAAGGGTGAATTTTATGGTCTGTGCACTATATCTCAATATATTTATTATTCTTAAATGTCCAGGAAAAATGACTTAAAAGGTTGAGAGTCGGAGATGTGGGGAAGGGCAGGAATGAAATAAAAATGTTGAGAAACCCTGACCTAGAGCCTGCCCACAAGGGGCATCAGAGGCACATTTGTGCAGTGGTATTTTTATTATTTTTATGGACCTGCAATCTCTTAACTGCAGCCCTGGGGCCAGGTACGTTTCTGAACTCAGAATTTTGGGGGTTTAGAAAGGTAATGTGGCGTATGTACACACGACAGCTGGGCCAGGTTTGGGACGGCACCCAGTGACCACACTGAGATGTCCACAGGGAGCAAACGCGCTTTCCCACCAAGCGGCTCCTCGGGGCTCCATGCCCTCGCCCAGCACAGGAGCACGGACACGTCCTCCTCTGAGATATAGCCGGCCAGACCTGGAATGTGCCCTGAGTTTAAACACCCCCAGATTTCACATTTCAAAGACTTCGTATGAGAAAAATAATATTTTTAAAAGAATGTGAAAAAGTAGCCATTATTTATTGATTACAAGTTGAAAAGGTAATATTTTGGATCTACTAGATTAAATAAAATAAGTCATTAAAATTCATTTTCCAGCTTCTCACCTTTTTTTTTAAAGATTTCATTTATTTACTTTTAGAGAGAGGGGAAGGGAGGGAGGAAGAGAGGGAGAGAGACATCAGTGTGTGAGAGATACATCCATCAGCTGCCTCTCACACACCCCTCACTGGGGAGCTGGCCCACAACCCAGGCCCACGCCCTGAAGGGGAATCAAACTGGTGACCCTTTGGTTCACCTGCCAGTGCTAAATGCATTGAGCCACACCAGCCAGGGCTGCTTCTTAGCTTTTTTTTTTAATGTGGCTACTAGAAAATTTGCAAGTGACCATGTGGCTTATTTTTGTAGTTCATATTCTGTTTCTACCAGACAGATGCTGCCCTAAGGAATCTTCCGTCATTTGGGCAGGTGTGCCCTCAAATGAGTTTATTCCAAACTTATTTTTAAAACAACAACCACAACTTGGCATGTCAGTGCTTTGGGATTTCTGCATTGTGATTGCAATTGCTAGATCAAAGATGTAGCCTGTGGGCCTGGAAATCCGGTGAGAAGGAAAGGGTGGGAGACCCTTTCCCCAGCCCTTGGCCAGCTGGCTCCACTTCCAGGCCTGGCCTGATGCCCCTCCCCAAGCCCCCACCCCACCCCACTCTGATCAGCCCCCTGCAGCTGCCCTTCCCAGGGCCCTCTGTCCAGGCCAACCCAGCTGCTGGGTCAGCCCTGCCCAGCCACTCCTCTGCAGCACTTCAGGGGGAAGAGGAGGAGGATGCAGGAAGAGGTGGGACGGGGGTTGGCCTGGGCTGAAGCACTCCACCAGCTTCAAGCAGAAACCAGCCATGTCCAGCCTGGGGCTCCTGTTCCTGCTCTTGCTGCTGGCACCACCACTGTGGTCCTCCTCATTGCCACCACTGGACACCCCAGAGGGCAAGGCTACCATCGCTGGCCTCATCCTCTCAGCACTGGAGAGAGCCACCTCCTTCTTGAAGAAGAGGCTGCCCGAAATCAACCTGGATGGTGTGGTGGGATTCCGGGTGCTGGAAGGTGGGTGTGCTCTCCTTCCCTAGGACTGGCCGTCTGGAAAACCAGTTCTCAGTCTGTCACCTGCCTGCTCTGAACCTCTGGGACTTGGCCACCTTCTGGTTGTACTGCAAGGAAAGAGGGGTGGGGGGTGACTTGCTTCTTTTGGGTGGCTGGGGGCCCTGCTCTTATCACATTTTTTAGAAGCTGATGGATTCAAAGGCTACATAGGAAAAATTAGGAAATTATTATTTTCCCAGGAGGAAGTGATCCATTTGACTGTCCCTCCCTCCCGATATGCCAGGAACAAGGTGGGCAGAGGGTGTGTGCCCTTTGAAGGGGTATTTGTGGGAGGGCAGCCATGGAAAAAACCAGGGACCCCAAAGGTCAGTTCCAGCCCCAGTCCCGCCCACTTCTAGCCAGAGCTGCCGGGAGGCTCTGAGAAAAGAGCCAAGCGTTAGTCCAGCTTTGAGAAATGTGAGATCCCCAAGGAAGGGACTGGAGGCAGGCCAAGGCAAACAGGGAGCTAGCCCACACACACCCCACGAGTTGCAGTAAGCCCCTCCCCACAGGCCTTCCTAAGTGACAAAGAGCCAACTGGGTGTCAGCCTGGCACTCTGGCCGGCCCCTCTCTGCGTTGCCAGCGTACAGCCCACCAGGACTCCAGGTCCCCGCAGGAGGAGGGGCTCGGGGCAAAGACAGCTCCTTTCATTCTGGCCACCGCCATTCTCTCTGACCACAACAGGGCCACTGCTAGTCCCTCCACAGGGCACCTTTGTGAGAATTAGAAGAAGGCTCCTTCTTCCTCAAGTCACTTCACTGCCATCTGCTGGAAAATTGTCCCCATCCATGTGCAAACCCGGGACAGGAATGTGTCGTCCTTTCGCAGCTCATTCAACTGCACAAGGTTCTTCACCCGGCACTCCGACTCGCCCCTCATTGTTTTCTCCTGTGTAACAACCCTAAGTCTCCCGAACTAACACCAATAGCTACACTTTATGAAGTGCTCACTGTGCACTATGAACAATGCTAAGTTCTCTCGTGCATCAGCTCAAGTAATTCTTTCAACTTAGAGAGTTTATTCAGAAAGTTACAGAAGTAGTAGAAGTGAGCCAGCTGTGGTGTGTAGGCTCAGGAAACAAGTTACAGAGGCAAAAGGAAGGCCCGTGGAGCTTAGGAGGGAGAAAGGCAGAGGTAAGGCACCTGGGAGGAAGAAAAGTGGGAAGAAAAAGGTGTGGCATGCTCCCAAGAGGCAGAGCGCACCTCAATTAATCCTTATAACCCCCTCCTCCGAGTAGGGACTATCACTATCCCCATTTCACAGATGAAGAAAGTGAAGTGGAGAGAAATTAAATGACTCTCTTGTTACCTGACAAAAAAGCATTAGTCAGAATTTGAACCCAACCCACCCCCATATATCTTAGCCACCCAAAACCTTCTCACTCTGGCCCTATCCCCATCACCCAGCCGAGCCCCACAGGGGCCTAATTTCCAATAGGCTCAGCGAATTCTTTCCCCTCAGGAGCTGGAGGAGGCAGAGAGACTCAGTAGGTGTTATACCTTAGGATCTTTTTTCCTATTCACGTGGCTTGTCCGATGGTGGAATGAGTGCACTCTGCTCCCTCCCAGTGCAGCTAAACGGTGTGCAGAAGGAGTGGGCCCAGGACCCCCAGCTGCAGCCGCCCAGCTTGCGTGTGGAGAAGCTGGTGCAAAAGCTGGCACTTCTCCTCCACAGATCCATCTTCTACCTCAAGCTCAGTGATCCCCAGTACCTAACAGGTAATGGCATGGGCTGGATCCCATTTCTTCAGGAACACAGCCTCTGGGGACATTTGCAGAGGTAACCTAGTGTGGCTACTCTGATGCAAAGGAGGGGCCCGGACAGCTTGTAACCAAAACCAACCGAGTCCTGCTGGGCCAAGTGTGCCACAGGCTGCCCCCGGGGAGCGTCTGTTCACGCCTGACTTCAGACTGAGATGGTCTCTCCCACCCACACAGCAGGGGTGGGAAGTGGGAACAAGTCGCCTCTCATTTGTTCAACTTGTGTCTTGGCTTGGAGACCTTCATCCTAGACCAGAGGGCGTGGGTGGCAGGAGTCTAAATGGTAATTCAGCCCTTTGCACAGCAAATATTAGAGTTCCTCTTGTGCCTTACAAAGCTAGGAGTTTGCTCTCCTAGTCAGCCAGCCTTAAGTTACCTACCCTAACAAGGGCCCCATCCTATAAGCCTGGACTGAATTGTTCAAGGGGTGGGGAGTGGAGACTGTAAAACCAGTCCATCCTGCTCTTCTGACCCTGTCTCCCAGGCTCACGACTTACGTCAGCCCCACTGCTCTTGACCACAGCCCAGCCCTGCCCAGCCCTCCCCAGCCCTGGCTTGGCTTGGCAGGGGAGATCCTCTATCCTCTCCCAGGCCTGGTCCCTAAGACCCTCACAGCTCTTGTCATCCTAAAGGGTCCCCTTGACTGGGTGTCTTTGTTGTAAGAGCTTCACTTTCTAACTGAACTGAAGGAACCAGCTAACCCTCTTTATCCACCTCAAGCTTCCACGGATGCAGTGGATTTAGCCAAAACCGGTCCCAACAACATTGTTCTAGTAATTTTTTAAATAGTTTTTGTTTTGTCTAGAAAAAGAACTTCTTGAGTGTTTCAGACGCGATGCCCAGAGCGGCAAAGGCTCGGAGCCCTGCGCAGACTCCGAGTGTGGTCAGGGATGCCAGGGAGGCTCACCCAGTTCCCTGGCTCTGAGCCGCAGGAGCCTGGGGTGGGGGTGGTGAGCAGAGCATGGCCCACTGCTCCTGGGGCTCTTTCCCACACCCTCCTCTCTGCCAGAGTTCCAGCCCACTGTCCAGCCCGGATTTTGGAAGCTCCCACATGTCTGGACACACACCAACACCTCCATGGTGTACCCCACACTTGAACCCCAGGAGATCTTCTCAGAGGAACAAAGTGACTTGTGCCTGGTGCAGCTGCTGGGAACTAGGTAGGTTCCCTGTATTTGCCCCACTTTCCCAAAACCCAAAAGTTCTCTCACTGCATCAGTCCTCCTGTTCAAGTAACTCTCCAAGACCCCAAGGGTTTATACAAAATCAGGAGCAGCTTCCCCAGAGCCACCCTGACGCCACCGTCTCCCAGCCGTGCCGCATGTGAGTTGGCTCCCACTCTCCACCCAAGGCTGCCCACCTAGTGCAGCCACCCCCACTTCTGCACTCCCACCCTCACCTCCTGACTGGTCTCCCCGCACCAGAGGGATGTTGTCAAAAACCACACCTGAATACTGCACCCACAGTGTGAAACTTCCTATTGTTTTTAGGACAAAGCCCTGCGTCCTACGCCCTTCCAGATCCCCAGGCCCCTCTGGTCCAACCCTGAGAGGTACTCTCCCACATAAGCCCACCCCTTTGCCAAGAATATGGCTCTATGGGGCCTCCTCCCACCCCACCCACACCCCGTGCCTAAGTAACTGCTCACAGTTGAGGACTAGCTCCTGCATCCTTCCTCCAGAACCTTCCCTGACCCCACTGCATGAGGCAGACCTCCCATGATGGGCTACCTGTCCTAACCCCACTGATAGCCACAAGTGCAATACGTATTTGTTTTATGGCTCTGTTTCCCACACCCAGCTGGTCTGGAAAGCAGTACCCATGCCTAGATGAGCTCCCCATTTTATCCTGCTGAGCTGTGGCCTTAGAGAAGGGGTGTCAAACTCATGTTCACAGGGGGCCACATCAGCCTCGCACTTGCCTTCAAAGGGCCAAAATAATTTTAGGATTGTATAAATGTAACTATTCCTTAACTGTTAAGGAGTTGAAATTACATTCATCCCTTTGAAGGAAAAGCGAAGCTGATGTGGCCCCTGGTGAAAATGAGTTTGACACCCCTGCCTTAGAGCGTATCCCCCAGGAGAGCCCGAGATGCAGGGACCCATGGGCACTGGGGCAGCAGGTGCTCGAGCTCCCATTCTCTCAACATCCTTTAGAGCGGGGTTTGTGTCAGGACACAGCTGGGCTCATAGAGGGCCTGAGCTTCATCTGGCAAGGGACCCACCCTATTGCCCCATTCCCTTTTATGGGGCAAACCTGGTACAAGGGGGATGGTCACACTGGGCCCAGACCCCAAGCTGTTTGGTCTCAAGAGTTCCTGTGGAGCAATGGGAAGTTACAGCCCCCGTGGCTCCTCCAGCCCAAAATAGCTCCAAGTCATCTTCCTGTGACAGGGGTGCCAACTTAGCCGATCAGAAGAGACACCTGTGTTTTACCTAGCAGTCCCTTGTGTCCAGCTGGCTGCCTGGAACCCACTGGGTTCTAGTAACTAGTAGGGGAATCAGGACCAGGGAAGGCTCCAGGCCTTCGGGCTTCCTTTGGGACACCCTTCACAGCCTGGACCCACCTCTCCCCCAGCACCAACGGCAGCCAGCCCTGCAGACTCTCCGACTTCTGCAGGACCCTCATGACCAAGCCTGGCTGCTCAGGCTACAGCCTGTCTCACCAGCTGCTCTTCTTCCTCTCCGCCAGAATGGTGAGTGCCTGGTGTGGGTCTGGCCACACCCTGAGCAGGTGAAGAAAGATAACGGAGCTCTTGGCAGTGTGGTTTTGCAAGCTGCACACTGGGAAAATAAGCGGGGTTTGGACCTGTGCTTTGAACATCAGGAAGGAGAAGTGAGAGTAGCCTGCTGCCCAATGGCTATAAAATCTAACCAAGCTGGTTGGGGTTGTGGATTCAAGATTCTGTTGGACAGAGAGCTTTGCACGCTAAACAGGATCACAGGGCATCAGAAAACAAAAGGAGAGTCAAAGAGAAGCAGCAGGAAGAACTCAGTAAAGCCAACAAATGGAAAAGGACTTAGAATAAAGCTGATAGCTGCTTCCAGGAGACCTAATCAAGACCAAACCAGCCCCACCCCACCTCTGCAGTGCCCAGTGCCCAACGCACTTCCAAGCCCCAGATCTCAAACTTTGCTAAATGATGATAATGATCATTTAAAAACATCCATATTTGTTTATGTAGAAAGCTAGGGCTCATTATCTCTACTCAAAAATGTAATGAAATATCCAGAAATTTTATCTGAAAAGGGACTTACTGGTTTTCTTTAACAGATTTTTTTATTATTATTTATTTGCAAATCATCATGGACAAGTATTTTTGTAAATACAATAAAAACCAAATTATGAAGGAAATTATTTTGACTATTAGATTCAACAGGTAGAAAGTTATCCTGATACATTGCTGTAGACGTTTCTCAAACCTATTCTCATCTCCCATCCTCTCCCAGCAGCCATGGCCTACCCTTTGAGTAGCGCTGAGGCCACCAGCCCAGTCAGTCTGGAATCAGAATGTCCTAACAGCAAGTGGCAATAGAGTGCCCCCTAGTGTGGGGCATCCTGTAGTGCACTTCACGCAGGTATCACCCACCTGCGTGAGCACCCTTCTCATGCAGCACCCAGCAGCGTTACCCTTTCCCCGTGAAGACCCTTGAAGCTCCAAAAGGTTAATTTAGCAGGCCAAGGTGACACAGTTCCCAAGTGGCAGAGCCAGGACTCAAACCCAGATCTTTCTGAGCCCCAGTGATTGAGCTTCCAGCAGGTGGGGAGTTTGGGTGGGGAAGAAATTCTGGGGAAAGGGAAAAGACCTGACTCAGAGGTAGCTACTTGCAGGACTGTCTCAGAAATGCAAGTTCTTTCCTGTAAAAGAGCACACATCTGTCACCTGTACCACCAGCTTCCTTTATCCCCGCAGAAGGGATGCACGAACGGGCTGTTCCGCCAGAGCCAGCACTACATGAACCTGTTCTGTGCCAACATGATGGACCTGAACCAGAGGGCTGAAGCCATCGGATATGCCTACCCTAGCCGGGATATCTTCATGGAAAACAGTGCGCATTGCTGTCTAGGGACAAAGCAGCAGGGTGTCCCTGATAATGGGCATACCATGCAGAGTAGGGCTGCCAGATTTAGCAAATAAAAACACACGATGCCCAGGTAAATTTGAACTTCATGAAAACAATGAATAATTTTTAGTATAAATGTATCTCAAACATTGCATAAGTTATATTTAAATTTTTAAATTTGTTGTTTATTGGAAGCTCCAGTTTAACTGGGCATCCTGTACTTTATCTGCCACTGTTTTGACTGCTTCCTGCCCCCAAAGGCTGATCCAGTGACAAAGTTCTGGATGGACTGACTGACTGACTGACTGGCAAACAGACCTTCAAAGCCTTAGAGATGAGGGGGGTCCCCGGGTGGTCACTCCTTGGCTTCGGTGTCCACATCCCTCTCCTGTCCCTGACCCTTGAGTCACTTCGAACAAGGCCCTTAGTGGGAGGCAGGAGCCAGGCGTGGGAGCCGCCACCCACTAACACACAACCTCAGGGCTGCCTCCTTCGAGCCACTGCACTGAGCACCCTCCTCCTGGCACTGCCTGACCCTGGCAGGAGGAGGCAAATGGCACTGTAGTGGCCTTGGGGAGTGGCAGGAGGTGGGCCTGTGGGAGCTGGGCTACACAGAGTCCCCTGTGTTGACTTCCAGTCATGCTCTGTGGAATTGGTGGCTTCTCTGACTTCTACAAGCTTCGGTGGCTGGAGGCCATTCTCAGCTGGCAGAAACCGCAGGAAGGATGCTTTGGGATGCCTGGTGAGCTACCCTTTGGCCCTCACTGGGAGCAAAAGGTGGTGGGGGTCAGCATGTGCTAGGCCAGGTGAGGAAAGGATGCAGTGCTGTTAGGCACACAAAAAAAGATCTGTAGCACCCAAGTGCATGCACACACACGAACCACACACAGCTGGAAATGGGCTGAAAACTTTGGAAGCCAAAACCTTGCAGGAGAGGAGGCAGTCATGTTGGAAGACGTTGGCCCTTTGCACCTGCATGAACAAATTCATTCCTCCAAGTATTCCCTGAGCGCCTACTGTGGCCACACACTGTTCTAGGCTCCAGATAAACCAGGGCACTGAGGAAAAGAGGCAAAATACACTTAAACAAACCAATAAATGAAATAACTGTGAGCTCTGAAAGTGCTGTGAAGGAGACCCAAGCTGAGAAGGAAAAGAACATTAGGGGAGGTTCTTCAGGCAGAGTGGTCAGGGGAGATGTCTGGGAGCGAGTGATGTGGAAGAAAGGGTAGAAGATGCGGTCCCTGCCCAGCTGTGGGACACTGGGCACCTGGTCCTCACTGGAGTACGTTGCTTTACCTCTCGGAGCCTCAATTTCTCCTACTGTAAATAAATGGGCATCATAATCTCCTTTCTAAATTCTGAGGAGCAGACATAATACATGTGAAACCACCTGGGTACAGAGGAGGCTGCCAATAAATGCTGGCGTCCTAAATGAAAAGTTTGTGGTGCTCGAGGAGACAAAGCTTTTGAAATAAGAGAGTCTGTTTTGAAGCGGAGGAGTTCATGAAGTAAAGACTCTCAGGCCCCAGACTTGTAGATTCAGCGGGTAGAGTTAGAGCTGTAGAACCTGCATTTTTTTAAATGTTTTGAATTTATTTTTCAATTACACTTAACATACAATATCATTTAGTTTCGTGAACCTATGTTTTTATTTTTATTTTATTCGTTAGAGAGAGTGGGGAAGGGAGGGAGAAAGAGAGTGAAAGAAACATCTATCAGTTGCTTATCACAGGCATCCCAAACCAGGGACTGAACCTGCAACCCAGGCGTGTGCCCTGACCAAGAATTGAACCGGCGACCTTTCATTTTGCTGGATGACACCCAAACAACTGAGCCATACCAGTCAGAGCCATGAGCCTGCATTTTTAATGCATTCCTCTGGCCATTCTGATGTTGGCTGAGGTGGTGGTTGAAGGATCACAATTTGAGAAATACCAGTAGAAGACAAATTTAGGCCATGTGGAAGGGTCTGCAGACAGGTGCTTGAGGAAACTTCTGGAAGAGCCTCCAGATCCAAGAGAAGACCTGAGTTACTTGGGATGTTGTGAAGGGGAGGTTTAGCAAGTAATGTTTAAAAATCCATCTTGAGAAGTTCATCTTTCACTCTTCTCCCAGATGCTGAAGATGAGGAATTATCTAAAGTCATTCAACACCAACAGCATTATTTGAGAAGAGTAAAGAGGCGAGAAAAACAATTTGCAGGTAACAAAATGCCCACGGGGCTTCTTGGCACAAAACAGAGACTGCTCGGAAAGGCTACCCACGGACGGCCCTCAGTGGAAAACAGGCCTGCATCACTGAAGGGGCCCATCAAGGGGCCCTTGTGTTGGGTGAGAGGGGCAAGAGTCCCTGGTACCCCCCCTTGCAAAGTGGGAAGCCCAGAGACGTTGTCTCAGTGAAAGAAACACAAAAGAGAAGTTTCAGTGTATTACTGAAAACCACAGAGACAGCACCTCTCCATCGAAGTCTAATCAGGGGAACAATCAGCATGAGAAACTTCCCAAGAGGGAATTGAATACAGGGAATACGCCTCAGAGGTGTGGCAGGAGCTGAAAACGGTAAAAGTGAGAAAACCCAGAGGTTAAGCACTTCAGGATACCACTGCCCTCCCTGGAGGTGGAGCTGTGGGGAGGGGTTGTCAGCTGAATATTCAGGGACTGGACTTAGATGGGCCAGAGAGGGGGAGAAATGCCGCAGCTTCTACCTTAGCTCCACCCTTGCCTGCTGTTGGCGGGCAAGGCAGCCTGGGAGATGTAGTTTGAAGAGGTCAGTGCGCTGGGATTTGGAGCAAAGAAGAGCAGGGAGGGAATCTGAGAGCCACCATGCAAGTAACTAGCACAGTCCCAGGGGCCGCAAGTCCTGGTGTCCCCAACTCACACCTGTTGTCCTGGACAGTGCTCCTTTTCCACCCCAAAGCGTCTTGGTTGAAATTATAAGTTATTTGGCCAGCCCACCAACGCAGAGAGACTGAGAATGGGATATAACTATATTGGAAAGGAGAAAGGCAAGATGTAACATGGAATAAAGGGATGGAGAGAAGTGAGGGGGGGAGAAAGAAGGAAGGGAAGACTTGATGTCAATCTTTTTATTAACAAAAATAAACCACGGCTGGGCAAAAGCAGGAAGGGAAGAGGACAGCCAGCTCATCACAGATGTCCAGTGTATGTTGGGGGATGATTTCAGTAACTGAACATCTCACCATCAACCCCACCACGGCCTCATCATCTACCTGCAGACAGACGAGAGAGGAGTGGAATCGAAAACCCAGTGGGTCCATTTTGCAGCTCCCCCCAGGGGTTGGGCAGAGCAAGGAAAAGACTTTCTCAGGAGACTCCTAGAGGCCCCCTGCCCTGGCCAGGCCTGCCCGACACAGAGGGGCCTGGGACTCCCTGTGGCAGGTGGTAGGAGGCTTGCAGTACACACCCTGGGAGCTGGCTGCTCCCTAACCCCTGAGAGCTGGAGAGGGAGCTGTAGAAAGTCAGAAGCCAAGGCCCTTTCTGGGGTCCCTGACGGTTGACCAGCAGCCTAGAAAACTGCCCGGGAGGGAGTGATATGCTCCTTTCTTTACTTATAACACACACTCATGGAGATTAAGAGCATAGGATTTGAAGTCAGGCTGTCTGGGTTCGAATCTGCTTCTGCCCCTATTCACTATGGGAATCACTTAATTTCTCTGAGCCTCAGTTTCCTCACCTATAAAATGAGGACCAAAGAGTGCATCCTTCATAGGGCTGTTGGTGTGGGAGGTTACACCTCCTCCCTTCATAGGAGGATGGCTGAAGAAATTTCTCTGGAGAAGGGAGCCATTGGCAGCCAACACACTCAGCTGGCAGATGGGTGCCCAACCAAAGTGGAGCTGTGGGCACCAGGCTGATGGGGTTAATAACAGATCATTGTGCAAAGCACTCCCCCATGGAATTTGGTGTATGGTAGGCCACTAGTAAGTGCGGACTGCCAGGGTGAGTAATTAGGCTCCTTGAAATCTGCATTCTCCCTCTCTCCAAGGGGCCTGGCTGGGGTTCTTCTTTTCTCCAAGTTTGTGAGGGGAGAGGAACATCTTGGTTCCCTCCACCTGCCCAGAGACTAGAGGGGGGCAGCCCCCTTTGAGTTCAGAGAACTAAAGAACATCTAAAAGGTTCCTGTTTCAGGTAGGTGCTCTCATGGGATCTGCAGGCCCAAGGCAGCAATGAGAAAGGCTGTCGGGTCAAGAAACAAGCTATGAAATTACCAAGGCTGGAAGCTCAGCTCTATTCTCTGAGCCTCAGTTTCCCCAACTGTAAAATGGGGCTCAGTAGGCCTGAGAGCAGGGGGAAAAGGAAGGAGCTGGGCAGGGGTATGGCCTCAGGTCAGATGGTGGGGCGGGGGTGGGAGGGGCACTGCAGGAGGTGCGGAGCACTCCAGCAAAAGAGCACAAATCATATCACAGAGTCACACCCCAAGACCCCAAGACAGAGAGCCTTGCTTTTGTGTCCCTTCTTACTAAGTCATTGGGAGGAGGTGGAACCTCCCAGATGGCTGAAGAAATTTCTCTGGAGAAGGGAGCCATTGGCAGCCAACACACTCAGCTGGTGGATGGACGCCCAGCCAAAGTGGAGCTGTGGGCACCAAGCTGGTTGGGGGAATATCTGAAAAGCAACCCAGCACTCATGGGGGGACTCTCTCCCTCCCAGATGGCTGCTCCTCCCACAACACAGCCATGGCTGTGGCGGCCCTGGGCGGCTTCCTCTACATTCTGGCACAGCACCCGCCAGCAAACAGAGAGCTACAGCAAGCCACAATGACACCAGCAACAGCCACTCACATGGATGGCTCCGTTCCTGCCACCCCAGGAAGATAAAACCACGCCTTTCATCCATCCTTCCTGAAGTCCTGGCTCACATCCTGAGAAGGAGAAGGCTGAGAGCAAAGCACGCCAGCTTTGTCCCCTCAGGGTGCAGGGCCAGGGCAGGGGGTGGGATGGATCCAGGCATAGCAGCAATGAATAAATTTAGAGTGCAGTTGAGTGGGGAGTTGAGCCTTTTTTCTCAGCCTTTTGGACAACTTCTAGGGCTCTGTTATGAGTCTTCAACCCATTCAACACAAACTCTAAAGAGACCTGTAAACTTTGAGTCTTAACAATTTGTTCAGCTGTCAACTGTTGCATCTTCCCCAATGGAAAGAATAAGGGTCTTGAAAATTAAGTTCAGCTCTGACCTAGAACTAGAAATAGAAGCACAAAAGGCAGCGCATAAAATCTTTACATCCTATGCAAAAATCTCTGTGGTGTCTTGAAGCGACCTCACGTCACAGTCATGTCATTTTACAAAAGGCAGTGTAGCATAATGGTGAACTGTGTGTCCTGCACCTTGGCTGCCTGAGTCCCAGTCCCAGCTGTCCCACTAACTAGCTCAGTGTCCCTGGGCAAAATCATTTAGTGTCTCTGTGACTTTTTTTCCACATCAGTACAATTGGGATGGTCAGAGCACCTGCCTCAGTGTTAGCTCCACTGCTGTGTGGCTTACATTTGTAGAGTACTGATAATGGCACCTGTGGCACCAGTAAATATTACCTGCTACCGTAAGAGGGGGGATGTCAGGTTACATGGGAGCTGTTCCCATGCAGTGGAAAGGGGAAGCTGACCTGTCAACATTTCTCTTATCACATTTTGTGGTTCTTCCCTTGTGTTCTGCACCGGTGTGAGTATATCTAAACATGTCAGCTGGAGTTCTGACAATAATCGAGTATTCGTCGAAGACCTGGAACTTTATTAGGGACCCAGCCCCTGTCCATGGTGACTAGCACCAGACAGGCACCAAAATCAGATTCCAGGGTAGAAAAACTGGCTAAAACCCAGTCCTTGGGCTAGAAAGCTCTTCGAGCCCATCGTCTTGCTTTGCTTCAAAGTGGGAAACCACAGCTGATCACCCTTATGTGACAACTTAGTCATCTTTGAGAATCTAAATTAACACACTCAGGGTGGGAGAGGTCTTTCCTTTGGGAGTTAGCCTCCTCTGTCTACTCTTTGTTGCCACCCCTGGGAGCTTTCCTGAAACTGCTCTGAAGTTGTCAGAACCACAAGAACTTTCCTGGATGCTGTCGACGAGTTTGACTTGCACTTTTTTTCTTTTTTTGTATCTCTTAAAGGAATTTTTATTTAAAGACAGGGAGAGAAACATCAATGCACAGGAAATGCATTGGCCTGTTGCCTCTCACAGAACACAGGCATGCGCCCTAACTGGGAATTGAATTGGCAACCTTTCAATCCGCAGACCAGGGCTCAATCCACTGAGCCACACCAGCCAGGGCTTGATTTTTATTTTATTTTATTTATTTTTAGAGAGAGGGGGAAGGGAGGGACAGAGAGAGAGAAACATCAATGTGCGGTTGTCTCTCAGGTGGCCTCCACTGGGGACCCGGCCCACAACCCAGGCATGTGTTCTGACCAGGAATAGAACCCATGACCCTTTGATTCGCAGCCCACGCTCAATTCACTGAGCTACACCAGCCAGGGCTTGACTTGCTTTTGAGTTATAGTTTTCTTGGGGACTCAGAGACCAGAATTTAATACCCACTTGGCACTCAGTATGCATCAGGATTTCTTTCACGTTGCCTCGGAAACAAAAGTTTACCAAGACAGATGCACAACCAGACTAGGGACAGTTATGCCTTACCTCCCCATCCTCCCTGAAGTCAGATGGATTAGTCACTGGAGCCTGACACCAATTGTTTTTAGAAGGCTTAAGTTACCAAACCAGGGTGGGAAATGACTGCGGAGAAACCGGAGCCTGCGAGTCCGCCCAGAGTGAGGGGATCCCTAATGTCATCCACCGGCCCACAGGAGACATAGAGCATATGACAGAATATCCACCTCTCAAAACCTGAAAGTTGCTTCTGGGACATTGTAAACACCCTCATAGCACTTGCATAATAGATACAAAACACGAACATAAGACAATGACCTTAGTTTATAATACTTAAAAAGGCTTTATAAAAAGCAGCTTTGGCTGCTTTCATAGTGTGGCTCAGTGGGTTGGGTGCCTACCTGTGAACCAGAGGTCTCTGGTTCAGGTCATTGGTTCAATTCCTGGCCAGGGCACAGGCCTGGGTTGTAGGCTGGGTTCCCCAGTTGGGGGCCTGCAAAAGGCAATCGATCAGTGTGTCTCTCACGCATTGATGCTTCTCTCCCTCTTCCTCCCTCCCTTTACCTCGCTCTAAAAAGTAAATAAGTAAAATCTTTAAAAAAATAAAAAGCAGCTTTGGTTTTCCAGACTCCCAAACAAACATGCATCCCCACCTGGGAAAGAACTTGCTTCTAGGCATAAGAGCAGAGGGCTACGAACTCACTTTGAAGTAAGATAGTAAGAAGCTAGGGAATTCCTGGACAAGCGGAATAAGGGAAACAGAGACAAAATAATTAAACAAGGACAAACAATTTGAGCAACTTACAGCCAGCTAATGAATCGCAAGGTTTTATCCTCTATAATAACCAAGGAAACTTAGGAACAAATAGTTTACACTTCCCAGACCGTCCCGGTTTAGACCGGCCTCAGTCCCAGTCCCTCTTCAATAACATTCTTTGAAAATAAAATGAACCAGGCCCTGACTGGTGTGGCTCAGTGGGTTGGGTGTCATCCTGCAAACCGAAAAACCGCTGGTTTGATTCCCTGTCAGGGCTGCAGGCCAGATCCAGGGTTGGGGTTGTGCGAGAAACAACTGATGATTGATGTTTCCTTCAAGATTGATGTTTTTCTCTTTCTCCCTCCCTTCCTCTCTCTAAAAATAAATAAGATCTTCTAAAAAATAAAACTAACCATAAAAATAACCTTGATCCCTTTGTACACACATTTTGATGAATCAATATATTGAAGGAGACACCTGAAAAGCTAATGAACATTCTGTGAAGACCCCCCCCCCCCCGGAGACCTCCCCTAGGATTCCAGCCAGTGGCCAAGGGAAGATAAAAAGCCTCAAGACAAAGAATTCAGGGCGAGCTCTCCCTCCCAGGAGCACACTCCAAGCCTCTTCCTTTGCCCTCTTTCTCCCTCAACGGGCCTGCAGCTCCTGAGCTCTAAGGACCCCACAGACGTGCAGCGGGGGGGAGCAGTGCACGGTGGCCACTCATCCCTAGCTTACCCATCTCCAAGCCCCTTTTCTCTGACCTCCCAGTGGGCTCACTTGTGTTACTGTGACTTCTGTTTCTTAAAGAGGCAAAGCAGCCCCACCTACGTTCTCTCCTGTTGCTTTTTCTACCCTAAGTCCTTCCTCTGTTTCACTGTCCCCAGCTTTAATACATGTGCTGTCAACGTAAGAAACATTCAAACCTGCACAGAATTTTTGGTGAGTTTATTTGACCCAAGCTGACGACAATCACCAGGAAGCAGTATCTCAACAGATTGAGAAGTGCTCAGGAGAATGGCATTTATTTTATTTACCTTTATTTATTTACCTTATTTTATACATTAGAATCCAAGGAGGAGCCATCAGGGGTTACATGAAATGCACTGGTGACAAATGAGGGGAGGCAGGAAGAAGCAAAGCAGGGAAACCTCTGGGATTGGATGAAAGGTAAAACAACCAACACATGTTTCTTCTACATGCAGGATACCATACCGGTGGGTACAGGACAGTTAGCAGTCAACAATTAGCATGGTAACAATACAAGGAGGGGACGTGTGGTCTCAGCTGGTGCCTAAGGGGGCTGGGAAAAAAGGGAAGTTACCTTGACATTCCAAAGGTATGTTATTGTAGAAGCAAAAAGAGAATAGACAGGATTAGTTAAAGTAAAGATTGACTACCTGCCATGAACTGCTTTTAGTTAATAAGTTTTAATTTTAGACCATCCTTTGTGTTACTTTAGGTCCCTGAGTTTGTAAGGCTGCCTCGCAGGCCTCCCCTAAGCTTCTCAGGTAAATATGTGGCCCTTTTTCTTCCACAGTACTCTCTAAATCACCTGGACTCGTGTTGTGAAATCTTTCCTAAACAAGGGAAGAACCCACTAGTTACTAGCGGGCACGAGGCAGCCCCACTCCAGGCCCAGACCCCAGCGTGTAACAGTGCTTCCAAACTAGCTGCCTCATCTTCTTCCGGCTGGGTGACCAGGGGCCAGAGCCTGCCCTCGTTATGCCTCCATTTCCTTTTCTGTATGAAGGGTACCTTAGTAACACCCACCTTCTAGGATGCATAAGGGCATCCGACAAAGTGGGGCAGGGCAAGCCCCTTGCACATTGCCTGAGGGTTTGACGAGCTCAGGGGGCTGTCGACTGGGAGTTCCTATGAATCCCAGCATCCACACCACCTCCAGGGGTTTGTTAGCTATTATTTACTAGCAGATGGCATCATCCCCATCCATTCGTTCAATAAATACTGACTGAGAGCCTGCCGTGTGCCCGCTGTGGTCTTGTTACATGAAACTCCGAGAAACTTAGTCTTCTCACCAAAGCAGTAAAAAAATTACAGACCAGCAAGTCTATTAGCATGCAAGCAGGGTTTATTGGTGATCCGTTCTCGGGCCTAGGTAAGGTAGAGGGATGAAAGGCATAGGTTCAGGGGAAAACAGGGTAAAGGAAGCCAAAGGCCAGGGTGGCAAGCACAGGGGTGGCCAGAGCAAGAGGTCAAGAGCAAGAGAAACATCCTTTGTTCTGAGGACTTACATAGTTGGCAGGATGGAGGAGGGTGAAGAAGTTACATATTGATTCACATATAAAGGTGGTGCTAACTTTCCAGGAAGGGGGTGTGAAAACCCAAAGATATTAATAGGACCCAAAGGTATAATGTGCTTCTTCCTTTAGCCACTAGGGGCCCTTTCCAGCCTTTCAGGCCTTGGGATGAAAGCATAACTTCAAAAGCTTTCTTTCCCAGACAATGGAAAAGATACACAGAATTTCAAGGACTGCTAAGTCAGTGGGTGGGACATGTATCCCTCCTCCTCCCTGCCTTGGTTTCCCCTCTGGCCCCTCATTCTACTGAAACTGTCTGGGCTTGGGAAGTACAGCTGAGAGCACAAACAATAACCCTGTTCCCATCCATGTACTCAAGAAATACCCGTGAAGCACCTACTGTGTGCCAGGCACTGTGCAAAGAAAGCAGTGGCCTCTGCCCTCATAGAGATGACAGTCAAGGCGGGAGACAGACATCAGGAAAGTTTTAATCAAGCAGGTCGAGCTTATGGTAGTGAAAGACTGGGTGCACAGCTTAAACATTGTATTCTTTTCCTCAATTCATAATCATATACCAATGATAAGTGTTGTTCATGTTCTAGGTTAGTGGAGGAAACACAAAGATGCTTGCTATATTATATGCCCAGTCAGAATGCCTGACGAATGCATGAAAAAGCTAAACAGCAACGGAAGAGGCCTCTTCAGGGAACTCGTGTCCCATCACTGAATAGAGTGCAGAACTCGGAGGAGCTAGAGAGCCTGTGGACGGAGGACTCAAGCAGGAGTCCACAACCCTCAACACTCATCCGGTCAGCCTCAGGCTTAAAATCCTCCCCGGGTTTGCAACCACTCTGTTCCTACCCCCAGCTCCAGGCAACTGAAGTCAACTAACTTTGGTTCACCCACAGGCCCCAGAGACACTCTGGGGGGCCTTTTTGAGGTTACTGTTAGTTTAGAAATTAAGGTGTCGACAAGCCCCGAAGCCTTGAAGAAAGAAATCTGTTCCATCCCACTCTCCTAGTTCCTGGGGGGTGCCAGCAGTCCCTGGCACTCCTTCTTGTAGCTGCCTCACTCCAGTCTCTGCCTGTCTTCACGTGGCTGTCTTCCCTCTGAGTGTCTGTACGTGTGTCTCTTGTCTTATAAGCACACTGGTCAGACAGGATTTAGGGCCCACTCTACTGCAGTATCAGCTCATCTTAGCTAATTGCAGCTGCAAAGATCCTGCTTCCCAAGAAGGTCATGTTCCATGTTTCTGGGCGGACACAATTCAAGCCCGTACACTCACCCTGAAAGGCCCTTAGGAGCACTGGCTCAAAGAGGGGTCTGAGTTCAAGCGCTAATCATACTGATTGTGGACAGTAAGGGTATGGCCTGGCCCTGAGTGTCCATGACACCTAAGGCCAGCCAGACCTGCGTTGGCTCCTAGGTGGCCCGTGTGTTGCACTGGCACCAAGAGGTGCCACCTAACCCCGGACACTACCCTGGAACAGAGGCCTGAAAAGAAGTGTCCTCTCAAAGAATTGTTGAATTATGTTCTACAAAATAACAGGCCAGCTTCATGGGCTTCTGGCCTGCACAGGCGTCAGGGCCTGCCTGCACACACAGGGACCCCAGGCTTGCTTTCACTCTGCTCTAGACATCCTGAAATTCTCAATATTTTAGCAAGGATCCCTGCAAATTGTCTAACTGACCTGCCTATCCTCTTCCAAAACGTCAAGATCATCAAAGACAAAGAAAGGCTAAGGAACTGTTCCAGATTCAGGGAGACCAAGACACATGAGGAAATTAGCTACAAACGACTATTAAGAAACAAAGAATTCAGCTTCATAAATTTGACGAACTAACTGGCTTTGTTAGATGACTCACAAATCAGGCAGCATCCTGTCTAGCAGTTACAGAGGGCTCTAGGGAGAGGTTTGAAATGGAAGGCTTTTACACACAGGAGGAAAGAGTGGACTGTTTCAGGCAAGACCACTCCCTTCAAGAGACAAAAGGGGTCTATCAGGCACACATTCGTATAAGAACATCCAAATCTGTAGAGAATTTTTATAGTATGTATTTGAGCTGAACACAGGATATGCCTGGAAGCAAGATCTCAACAGATTAAGAAAAATCCTTCAGAGAGTAACAGTTTATGCATTTGGGATTAAGGAGGGGGTGTAAGGAAGATTACAGGAAAGTGGGAGAAAGCAAGGCAGGGATTGGGTTACAGACAGTTAAGATTTGAGCTCTCTTGCCTTAGAAGGAGGGGCCTAAAAGGGGAGGACTTAAAAGCTGTGTTAACCTAGATGCACAGAAATAATGGACCTGTCTCCCTTCAAGCGAAGACAAACATTTCACTGCAGAAGTTACAGGCTGGGGGCATGACCTGCCCTGGTTAAGAACTTGTGAGGTGACCCTATGAGGTTACTTTTCACAGAGCCACTTTTTTGTCTAGACATTTTCCCTCTGTAGTGCTAACCGGGAAAATCCAGACTGACAGGTTAAGACTGCCTTCCCGAGAGGGGCTGAAATTGCAGTTAGGTTAGGTATCAAGTCTCTGTTTGGTGATGTGGGGCTCGGCACAACTTACTCCATTTGGAGCCTCTTGTTTCTTTTTAATGGAACATTACAGGACAATTGATAAAATTCTAATATGAACTATGAATAGTTAGTAGAACTCTACCTATATGAAATGTATTGATTTTTAACTGGCCTGTGGTTATGCAAGAAAATGTTTGTATAAGACATATAGTTTATTATTGAGGTGAAGGATCGTGATGTTTGCAGTTTGGCTGCAAATTGATTAGAAAAAAATGCCCATCGCCCTGGCTGGCCCAGCTCAGTGGACTGAGAGCGGGCTGTGAACCAAAGCATCGCAGGTTCGATTCCCAGTCAGGGCACATGCCTGGGTTGCAGGCCACGGCCCCCAGCAACCGCACATTGATGTTTCTCTCTCTCTCTTTCTCCCTTCCTTCCCTCTCTAAAAATAAATAAATAAAATCTTAAAACAAGGAAAGAAAAAAATGCCATGAATAAAGTACAAATACTGAAGCAAATGGGGTAAAAGTTAACAATTAATAAAGATAAGTAAAAGGCATGCCGGAATTCTTTTTTTTAGTTGTTATTCTATTACAGTTGTCCCAATTTTCCCCCTATACCGGAGTTCTTTATACTGCTCTTGCGACTTCCGTAGGGTTGAAATTACATCAACTTTAAAAGTTCCCGCCGGACCGCAGCGCCACACCCCCTCCCCAAAAAGCACAATGGATTACAGAAGGAGATCCCACGACACCCTTCTCCGAAGGAAGACACCGATTCCGTCAGCTTCCACAAGAGTAACGTGGGTCGGGCCCATGTGACCAGAGGCCCGAGTCCAACATGGCGGCCTCCACGGGTGGCCGGCTTCTCTCACTTATGCTTCTCTGGAAGGTGTCTGACGGCTTCAGTTGGGGGTGAGTACAGCTCTCGAGGGTGGTCGCGGGAGATCCAGGTTCGGGGGATCCTCTGCCCAGCCGCAGCCCTTTAAGTTCGTGGCCGCCCTGCCCACAGGGCCTCCCGGGACGACGACTTGCTGCTGCCCTACCCCTCCGTGCGCGCGCGCTCGGCCCGGGACTGCGCCAGGGTGCGCGTCGGCAGCCGGGAGCACGAGACCTGGCAGCCTTCCTCGGCGAGCCCCGGCGCCCGCAGCCCTTCGGTTCGCACTTTCGTTTCGCATTTCGCGGGCCGTGCGGTGACTGGCCACTTGACGCGTGCCGCGGAGCCCCTGCGCACCTTCTCGGTGCTAGAGCCCGGTGGGCCGGGCGGCTGCGCGTCCAGGCGCCGCGCCACCGTGGAAGAGACTGTGCGGGAGGCCGGCTGCAGTGTCGCCCAGAACGGCGGCTTCTTCCGCATGGACACTGGAGAGTGCCTGGGAAACGTGGTGAGCGACCGGCGGCGGGTGAGCAGCGCCGGGGGGCTACAGAACGCACAGTTCGGGATCCGCCGCGACGGGACCCTGGTCACCGGGTGAGGAAGCAGAGAGCCTCGCGACTGTCGTGGACAGAGGTCCTGAGATTTGGGTTGTATCAGTACCGCCGTATTCAGCCCACCTAGCCAAGCTGAGCCTCCATCTCCTCATCTGCAGATAGGGGGTAGTGATAACCAACTTGCAGGGTTCGTTTGTCACCCTTGAGCCCTTGCTTTGTGTCACATTATGTGCTGTATACTGAAGATATGTACAGCAGTGAACAAGCACAAACAGCCTTTGCTTCCACGGACCTCTCCCATTACTAGGAAAGATAAACAAAAGCCAGTGAGATAATGTAGATGAATTCAGATTGTGTATGTGCAGTGAAGCAATGTACACGGTGAACCAATTGTAAATAGAGTGCTGATTTTAGGGAGGGTGATCAGGAAAAGCTTGTTTGAGAAGGTGACCTCTGAGTTGAGAGGCCTGAAGATTAATCACAAGTCAGCCAGGGTCAGAACTGGAGGAAGAGCATCGCAGTCAGAAGGAACAGCAAATGCAAAGGCTGAGAGGTGCATAGGAGCTTGGTGTGTATGAAGGACTTAAGGAAGGTCTGAGTATCAGAGGATGGATGACAGGACTGACTTTTATTATTTGAAAGCTTGCTCTAACCCTGGCTGGAGACTAGGCTGGAGGGCCATAGTGGAAGCAAGGAGGCCAGTTAAGAGCTGTACAGAGATCAGGTGGTAGTTTGGGCAGGATGACGGCCTGAGAAATGGAAGGCTCCTATTGAATGACATGTAGCCTGGACCGCATAGACTGATTATAAGGCTACTTTTAGGATCAGGACCAGGCAGGTTCCTGGGGCTGCCGAGCTGTTGGGGGTGGGGTGGGGAAGGAACCGCGCCACCCACAGCTGCCCCTGCTAGTAAGTGAACCTCACACCTCCCCTGTGTCCAGGTATCTGTCTGAAGAGGAGGTGCTGAACACGGAGAATCCATTTGTGCAGCTGCTGAGTGGGGTCGTGTGGCTGATTCGAAATGGAAGCATCTACATCAATGAGAGCCAGGCGGCTGAGTGCGAAGAGACACAGGAGACAGGTGGGGTTGGGGTGGCATCAGCACCCCTGAGAGCGAGGAGCCGTGGAGCTGTGGGGGAAGCCTTTCAATAAGTACTATTCTAGGTAGTGGGGCTCGGGGATTAAGGCAGATACGGTGCCTGCTCAGTATATAAGAGAAAAATATACTTTGCTAAAAAGAAGTGGTAAATGCTAAGAAAGAAAACTGGAGTTGCGGGAAAGGGGCTACTGGCAAGGAGTGGAGAGGTGCTGCTAAAATGTTCGTGGACCAGCAGTATCTGTGTTGTCCAGGAGCTTGTTATAAATGCAGAGCTTCAGACCTACCTCAAACCTGCAGGATCAGAATCCCTGGGGGTGACGCCCACACCTTTGTGTTTTAACAGCCCCCCCCCCTGCCCTGGGTGATTTCGATGGACACTCAAGTTTGAAAACCACTGAAATATGGAATGCTGGGGCAGGGAAGGGACACCATGGCCCTGATGTGGAATTGACCTATTTTTAGAATGAGCAGTCAGGGATGGCCTTGTGGAGGAGGTGACTTAGATCAGAAGGAGCGGGCCCTGGGAATGGCTGAGGAGAAGTGCAGTCCAGCCAGAAGGAACAGAAAGTGGCTGCAGGGTGATGAGGTCAAAGAGCAGACCAGGATTCTCATACTGGGCCTTGCAAAGGTGTTTGGATATTTCTCTAAGAACAGTGGAAGCCATAAGAGTGTTTTGACCTGGGGGCTGACATCGCTTGATTTACACTTTAAGAAGAGCCCTCTGGCTCCTCTGTGAGGCTGACTGGAATGGGGCAGTGGGGAGGCAGTGAAACGCTGGATGGCATGGACTGGGAGGTAACATTGGACTGGCAGGAGGTAGTAGTGAGAGCCAGAGGGCCTCCCGTGGGCCGATGATCAGCCCAGCTGCTTCTCTTCCAGGTTCCTTCAGCAAATTTGTAAATGTGATATCAGCCAGGACGGCTGTGGGCCATGACCGGAAGGGGCAGCTGGTGCTCTTCCATGCAGATGGGCAAACGGAACAGCGGGGGTGAGTGCCAGGAACCAGAGCCTCTGGGTCTGGGCTGAGTCCTGCTTTGAGGAACTTGGACCCACCGATGTCTCGCCTCTGACCTCCAATTGTTCCCTGGAGATGTTCATACTTGTCTGTCCCCTGCCTTCCCATAGTCTGTACCACTTTCAAGAATTCATCATCCCCCACACCCTTCTCATTCCCCCCAGTTCAGGCATCCTCCCTCCTGAGCCTCAGTTGGAGTGAAAGGAAGTGATCACAGAGTTAGCAGGGAGAAGACCTGGGTGCCAGTCCCAGCTTGGCTGTCTGCCAGCTCTGTGGCCATAGACAAGTCCCTCAGCCCCTCTGAGCCCCAGTTTCCTGCTCTGTAAAAAGAGTATATTGTGCTATTTCTGTGTAACAAATGAGCACCCACTTGTTACATCATAGTTCTGTAGGCCGGGAGTGCAGAGGGCTCACTGGGCTCTGTTCAGGGCATTCCACAACACAGTCAGGCTGTTGGCCAGGCAGGGCACTTATCTGGAGCTTCTGGTGCCAGGGCGGCAAGAGGGGACCCCTCTTCTCAGCTCATTTACGTTGTTGGCAGAATGCAGTTCCTTGCAGTTGTAGGACTGAGGTCTTTGTGCCCTTGTTGGCTGCCAGCCGGGGCCTCGGCTCCTGCAGCCACCCACATGCCTCCTCATGTGTGACCCTCCCCACCTTCAAGCCAGCAGATGTGTCAGATCCCTCTGATCCCCTCGGATTTCCAGTCTCTCTCACTTCCTCTTCCACCGCTGGCCAGAGAAAGTTCTCTGAAAGGGCTCTTGTGATTCCACCGGGCCTGCCCAGGTAACCCAGGACAGTGTCCCCACTTGTGGACAGCTGTGCCATGTAGTGCACCATCATCATGGGCATGATCTCTCTTATACTCACAGCTTCTGGGGACTAGGGTAGGGCATCTTTGGGTGGCCATTTAGAAATTTTCCTGCCGCCATGATACCATCTGCCATGGAAAGTATGAAGAATTCCACCGGAAGTGGTGGTGGGCTCTGTCCACAGTGCCGCTATTGTGTTGCAGCATCAACCTGTGGGAGATGGCAGAGTTCCTGCTGAAACAGGATGTGGTCAACGCCATCAACCTGGATGGAGGGGGCTCTGCTACCTTCGTGCTCAATGGGACCTTGGCCAGTTACCCGTCAGATCACTGGTAAACACACCAGAGTCTCCTTCTGGAGGTCCAGGCCTGTTCTGGACTGTCTCATTCAGCAAATACTGAGTACCTACTATGTGCCAGGCCCTGGGATTCAGCAGTGAGCAGGAAGAGCCAGGATCCCTGCCTCTCACTAATTATAGGAAGTATACATAGTGTACCAGTACTGCCTAAGCTGGTGAAAGGGGATTAATTAGTCAGGAAAAAAACTTTCTGAGGATAATGAAGCATAAGCTGAGATCTGAAGAAAGAGGAGGTGGGTAGGCAAATGAGGTGGGAGAGCCTCCTGGGCAGAGAAAGCAGCATGTGCAAAGGCCCTGGGGTGAGAGGGACAATGAGGGTTATGAAGAACCTACAAAAGTTTGGAGATGGGGCAGCGGGGAAAGGCAGCTCTCGTGGGCTGCAGTCGGAGGTCAGAGGGGCTGGCTGGGGATGGCCAGCACTGCGGCCTCTCCTCAAACACTGTGTGCCCTTGCAGCCAGGACAACATGTGGCGCTGTCCTCGAAGTGTGTCCACTGTGGTGTGCGTGCACAAGCCCCGCTGCCAGCCACCTGACTGCAACAGCCATGGGACCTGTGTGGAGGGGCGCTGCCAGTGCACAGGGCACTTCTGGTCCGGCGCTGCCTGCGACAAGCTGGACTGTGGCCCCTCCAACTGCAGCCAGCACGGGCTGTGCACAGAGAGTGAGTGGGGGCTCCGGGGAGGCAGCTCTAAGCAGGGCTCCCAGCTCTCCCTGCCCATCTCTGCCTGGGCCCTCACCTGACCTTCTCGGTCTTGTCTTGGCAGCCGGCTGCCGCTGCGAAGCTGGATGGACAGGGTCCAACTGCAGTGAAGGTAAAAGCCACCAGGCCAGCCCCTCCCCAGCCCCCATGCACACGGGGAGAGGGTACGGTAATTGTGGCAGCTGCCTTCATCTTTCCTCTTGGTCTGCACGTTGCTTGCCTCATGTCTCTTGTGCCTGCCTCACATGTAAATCACTGCATTAGTGTCCTGAGGCTGCTGCAACAAATTCCACAAATAAGGCAGCTTAAAACTAAAGAAGTGTGTTCTCTGACACTCAGGGTGTCATCAGAGTTGTGCTCCCTCTGAAAGGTCTAGGGGAGGACCCTTCCTACCTCTTCCAGCTCTTGGCTTCCAGCATTCCTTTGGCTTGTGGCCACAGCACTCCAGTCTCTGCCTCCGTCTTCACACGGCCTTCCTGTGTGTTCATTCTCCCTCCGTTATCTTACCAAGGACCCCTGGTCACTGCATTAGGGCTCAGCCTAAATCTAAAATGATCTTATCTCAAGATCTTTCACTTAAGTGTGTCTGTAAAGACCCTATTTCCAAATAAGTTCCCATTTACAGGTTCTAGGAATCAGGACGTATTTTGGGGGGCGGGGCACAATTCAGCTACTACAACCATACACAGCTTAAATCCTTCAGCGGCTTTCTTTCACACCTGGTGAGAAACTCAAACTGGTCAGTGTGACCTGCCAGGCCCTGGGTGCTCCAGTCCCTCCCTGCTCACTGTACCAGCTCTGCTGCTCCTAAGTCTCAGCCTAATATCAGGCCCTTGGAGGCCGCCACCTGCCCCCCACCCTGCCCCTCAGTGGTTTGCTGCTGCTAAGAGGTCATGTCCCCATAGTACTTCTCCTCGTTTTTACTTTGATATTTGCTTTCTAACTTGCTGGCCCCCTGCCCTCCTCGATTGGGAGCTCCATGAGCTCACAGTCTCAGGGCCTGGCACATTCTCAGTAACTGTTGGGAGAATATGTGAGCCTAAAGGCCGCTCAGCGTGACTGAGGTCCATTTGCAACACTGTCAGCCCCAGCCTGGGAGGGACGGGGCCAGATTTTGCAAAGACCTTCCTTCCCCCACCCCAGCTTGCAGCAATGGCTCCTTCGGGGAGGACTGTGCCAAGAAATGCCAGTGCCAAAATGGAGCTACCTGTGACCCAGCTCGGGGGACCTGCACCTGTCCCCCTGGCTTCACTGGTGACAGCTGTGTACAGGGTAAGTGGACAGTGCTCCTTCCTGGCTCACTGAGTCAGCCAGGAGGGAGCACCACCCAGGGCACCTCCAGGAGCTGGCCTGAGGGAGGATGTGTGTAGGTGGGTGCGCCTCTCCTTTAGCCCAGCTCTGTACACACCTTGGGCCTACCCTGTCAGTGCAGAGAGAGGCTGTTCCAGGGGTGCCTCCACCTCTGCGTCCCTGTCTCCTCACTGCAGAGTGTCCCCTTGGCTGGCACGGGCCAGGCTGCCAGAAGCTTTGTGAGTGTGAGCACCAGTGTCCCTGCAACCCCCAGACCGGCAACTGCAACCTCACCCAGACACCCACCCTGAACAGCATTCTCTCCCGAGGTATGGCCCCTCCCAGGGCCCCTGAGGGCAGGAGAAGGCAGGCTCAGACCCTCCTAGACCCTCAGCCTCACCCTGGTATCTTACAGTGAAGCAGTGTCTCCAGCCATCCGAGGTCCCCCTGCAGACAAGAGAATTCTCCCTTCTTACTGGGTAGGTGCTTTGGTGGGACCTGTGGCAGAAGTGGCAGGAGACCCTCTCCCTCTATCTTCAGGGTCCTGGGCAAGACTAACAGGTGGCAGCTGGGCACCTAGGTGACATTTCTCCGACATGAGCACAGGGAGAGTCACAGCCAATGCTCAGTAGGATGTGGTGAGAAGGACTCCGGTCACCACTCCCATGGGAGTCAAGGGGGCTGGGCATGGGCTTACTGTCCTTGGTCATGACACTCATAGCTTGTTCTCAGCTCCCAGTGCAGAAGCACTGAGCCCCAAGGAACTAGCATTATTTCTCAGGCATCTGTGTGCCCTCAGGCCTTGTGTTGAGGCTTTATTTTCAAACCTGACCTCAGGGAGGATGGTGTATTGAAAGAGTGCTGGGCCCCATCCCTGGAGTTTCCACCTCAGGAGGTCTGGGGAGCAGCCCAGCACCTGCACTCCAGGTGATGCTGGCACTCACAGTCCTGGGACCTGCTTTGAGGACCTCGCTTCTCATGGTTCTCACCTCCCATAGCCCAGGCCTGGGTGCCTGGCCTGACCTGCTTCACCCAGCCCCCTCCGGAGGTGGAAACCAGGTGTGGGTAAGAATGAAGAGTTCCCCAGCATTGTTCCAGAGGCAGCACCTGGGACCAGGTGCCAGGTCCCTCCTGGGGAGGCTGACCCAGTGAGTCTGGTAGGGTGAGGCCTGGAGAAGATGGAAAATGTGCTTTCAGAACGTACCAGAGTGGGGGCAGGTGCTCCAGCCCCTGGCCTTAAGCTCAGGCTTCTCAGGTGTGAGACTTTGGGGACCTCCCATCCCAGACCTAGAATCCATTAGCAGCCACCAGCGTGGGAAAGGAGCCAGGGGGGCTGGCGGGTGTGGCTGCAGGCCCCGCACCAGCAATCTGCCTGTACTCTCTTCTGCCTTGAGGGCTTCAGCCGAGCATTCATCGGGAGGAGGAAGGGTCACTGAAAGACACTGCTCTGTGCCCGCCACTTCCTGCTGTGGAGAAAGGGATGTCGCTTCTCCCTGTTGTGTCTGTTCTGAGAGTCCTGGAACAGAGTCCAGTCTGTGGTCAGCGTCCTGTGGAGCACAGGACTAATCCCAGGGCCGCATTAGGTCATTTGACTTGGTCTTCACAATTTAACATCTGTTTTAAAAAAGATTTTATTTATTTATTTTTAGAGGGGGGGGGAGGGAGAGAGAAAGGGGAGGGAGAGAAACATCAATGTGTGGTTGCCTCTCGCACGCCTCCTACTGGGGACCTGGCCTGCAACCCAGGTGTGTGCCCTGACTGGGATTTGAATCAGTGACCCTTTGGTTCACAGGCTTGTGCTCAATCCACTGAGCCACACCAGCCAGGACACAATTTAACATTTTTAAAAGCTTTATTAACAACATCTGAAAATCAGTAATATTTACATAAGACCTTTTGATTTTAATGATTTATGTTGAAATATCAGGAGATAACGGCAGCACTGGCTGCATCCCATACAGCAGCTGTTCCCACTGCTCCCCAATCACGTGTCTGGAGTTGTGCCTCAGCCCCACAAAAAGGCTCATTTTGCTCCTTGACAGTCACTGTGGGGTCTTTGGAGGCCCCGACCCTGTGCCCCTGTTCTGGGTAAAAGAGCAAAGTGAGAGGGAGGAATGACCCTCCAACACTGCCACAGCCCTGAATCTGGGATTTCTCTCCTGCCCCCAGAACCACCTGGCTGGCCCTTACTCTGGTCCTGGTTTTCCTTCTGCTGATCAGCATGGTGGTGAACGTGTCCTTGCTCCTCAGTGCCAGAGCAGAGCGAAGCCGACACCTGGATGGGTCCTATGTCTACCACCCACTGCAGGAAATGAACGGGGAGCTCTCGGCTGAGAAAGAGCAACAGGGTGATGCCTGCAGCTCTTTCAAGGACTGACACCTCCAGCTGCCCCTCGTGGCCTGTTTTAGAGGCTTTTTTTTTAAGGGATCTGGCTTCTGCAGGGGAAAGTCCAAGGCCACTGACACTGGGTGATCTCAGCCCCAGTGCCAAGCCAAGCTTCTGACAGCACCTGTGCCTCAGCCCGTATGTACCTGGCCCTCGGCCCTCCCCCGGATGTCTGCCATGGCACAAGCAACCTGAGCAATACACTGTTCCTCGGAGAGAGACTCCTTCCCCACCTGCCTGTGTCTGCTGCTATGAGGCCGGCCCCCCAGGGGCTTCTGCCAAAGAGCCTCCAGTCTCCTGGGGCAGGAGCCACTAGCGAATGGAACTTACCACGTCGTGACCAAGTGGCAGGCTCCAGCCAGCCCCGCTGGACTGGGGTGGACTAAAGGGACGATGGCACATCACCGTGTTTGCCAACTAGAATTCTATTTCCTATCACAGGAAGCTCCTTAGAAGGGGTGGGGGATGAAGTCATGTTTACAGGCTTTTTATTTTGTCATCCTACCACTGAGAAGGTTTTTATAATACTTGAATAAATTGATATAATTATAATTGATATAATTATATCAATTGATATAATTATAATTATAATTGATATAATTGAGGGCCTTAGGCAGTGGCTGAATTCTGGACCTCAGGTCACTCCTGAGTCTTAACAGGCGGCGCTGCATTATCTGAGTCAGGAGTCATGAACAGGCAGCCCAGAGCTCCTCCAGCTCCCTGATGTATTCTGATTAACTCAGGGCTTCTCACTTTAATGGGCACATGAGTCATCTGAAGATCTTATTAAAATGCAGATTCTGGCCAGCGGCGGAGAGTTTAAGAAGCTCCCAGGTGGTACCAAGGCTGCCCCGACCACAGTGCACAATGCATTTTAAAAGAATTTAAATTAGTTACCAGTGTTTAAAAGAGATGAACAACTCCAGGTTTCTGATTTCTCTTTAAAGAGAAAGAGAGCTAGTGACCCCAGCTGGTGCCCTCTACAGCCCCCAGCCTGACCCTCCAGCTCATCGCAGCCCCAGCAGCTGGCTCCCCTCACCTGTTAACTCCTAGCCTCGTGAATATCAGAGTTTGTAACTTGTGGCTGTGAAGGGTGTTTAGGAAGTGCCTGGCAGCCGCCCCATGAATAAATATCACACTGCTTAGCAGCTTGCATTTCAGCTCCACCTGGAAGGTTCATTTTGTATTTTGCTTTCTTTCAATGCACCAAGCAGCCTCTGTCCAATTTGATATTCAAGGGTAGGACATAGTGGCAAGAGCTCAAGCCAGTTCCCAGGCACCTTAGGATTACTGGCATGTTCCTAAGGCACAGTTCCCAAGCCTGGCTTCAGGGCAGCACGTATTCCCCAGGAATGTTCCAGGCCTGCAGACTTCTGGACCCACTGAATCAGTGTCAGGAGCAGAGGGGTCCAGGAATGTGCACAGAGCGCCCCAGAGGCTCTGAGGCAACAGGCTGTGGAAAGTTGTCCTGAAAGCTCCAGCCTCTGCAGAGGGCCTCCCGACCTGTCCTTGGCTGTGCTGGTTTGGGCGGAAAGTTGCAGCTCTGCAGCTCTCTGCAGGGGCTTGCTGGGTTTCAGCTCCAGGGAAGTCCCTGAGGAGGGCTGGTGGCTGGCCGGAGGGGTCCCTGGTCCAGCAACGGGGATACATTCACCTCCTTTGTGTCGTAGGGGTATCTATTATCTTTGCTTCTATCCAGTCCCTCTTTTAGTATCTGCCCTATCTGAGGCCGGGTCCTCCCAGCAGTAGAACTTGAGACAAGGATGTGAGGGCAAGTAGTGTATTTGCAAGGTGAGCCCAAGAATCCCTGGATGGGAGACAGGGAGGTGAGGGGAGAAGGTAAGACTGTCTGTACGTGGTACATGAGTGAGCAGCTTCCCACTGTGGGCAGCCAGGCTCACCCCACTGGAGCCTCTGGGAGAGTGGAGGGCATCTGCGCCACCCACAGGCGGGGGACTGGGGAAGCCGGCATGTTCATCCACCAACACTCATCATGGATTGAGGGCTGCTCCTGGAGATTAACTACCTGGCACTTCAGCCTGCTCTACACAGGAGCCCAGTATACTCGGGTAGCCATTGAAGAGAAAATTGAAGTTTCTTAATGTTAAAAAAAAAATAAAAAATAATATCCACCACCTCAAAAACAAATTGAAGTTTTTCTCATCCAGATGCCCTTTGTGGTAATAAGACTGTCCAGGGTAGGCGGGCAGGACATCAAGAGCCGTAACCACAAGTCTCCATCAAGTTGCTTTGGGCACTACATCTTCCCCATTCTCCATCCTTGTGGTTTGGCTGGTACCATGCCCTCCCTGCAAGTCCAGGTGGCATCTGCGAATGGTTCAGAGATAGGTATATGTCCCAGTTGGCTAGTCACAGCCCACCCTGGAACTTCTGGAACCAGGGGAAAGAAACTCTCCACCAGGGTTCTCCAGCTTCCAGGGTATGGGCCACATGGAGGAGGAAAGTGAAGCCAACATGGAGAATTGAACCAAGAGAGAAAAGGGCCATCATTTGAGCCCCTAGATTCAGCTATTCCTGAAGCCAGTGTCATTCTTGGAGTTCCCAGTTATGTGGGTCAGTGAATACCCAGGTTTGCTTGAGGCAGATTGTGTTAGGTTTTGGGGTCTCTGGGAACCCAAAGAGTCTGGCACTCCTAATGTGCCATTCTAGAAGAGGCGCATTTTGGACTTGGGCATTTGCAGGGCTTAAATGGAACATGGACCTGGAGGCAAAAAAGTATCCAAGATTCCAATACCTACCTTTGGTGATGGGGGGGCACATGTGTTGGGAACCACCCTGCCTGGTAGAAGCTGTAACCCCCACCAAGGCTAAGGCTGAGGGAACGACCTTGGACCGTAAGCCAGTAAGGAGACAAAAGCTTATCTCACTGGCAGGAGCACCGCTTCTGCTCCTTTTACTTCACCCTGCCTGGCCCCAAATGCTTGGTCAGTTAGCCAATGACAGGTAAGATTCCCCAAGGGGGGAACAACCTAAGACAGGCACGATCACGTCGGAGGCCCCCAAGGAAGGACTTGGGGGCTACAGCAAAAGGGGGTGATGGACCCTCACCCCTTGGTTTTGACAAAGCCTGAGTCCTCATTCCATCTGCGAGAAAATCTCCTAATCTCTTGGCTGCCTTGCTTCCCTTGCTCCACCCAGGCCTGAAACAATGACAGGATGGTGCAGCCCTGTGCTGGGAAGGGCAGGTTCCCCGGGTGATCAGGCCTAAGAAAGAATATGTAAAATCCTGTGAAACCTGCTTTGTTTAGAATGATATCAATTAAATGATAAGGGTCCAAACAAGAAGTAAGTTTGTTCCTCAAAGTTTTATAGCTCTTTAGCTATCTGACCCTTACTCAAAATAGGCCGAGTTCTTTGTTATCTATTGTTTGATCCCTACTTCCTGGCAATGATTAATGAACTTTACCTGAATTCCTGTGTAAACGAACCCAATAAAAGCCTGCTCGGGTGAGAGAACAGGATGCGCTCCCCTAGGGAGGGTGGCCAAGGTGCTCTCCACTAGAGAGAGTGGCTGTTTCATACCTACTTCCCCACAGGACTCGGTTGTCCATGTGTATGTTTTTCTCATGTTTTGATGAGCATCTGCAGCCATGATGGATACTGCTGGCCCAGTATCCGTCTCACACATGTGACATAAACCTACAAGAGCTAAAGTCATGAAGCTCCAGGACTGTGGGCTGGGGAGGAACATGATCCAGTTATAGCAAAGCTAGGACGCCCTCCTCACCTCATGGCCAGGATGGAGTGCAAACCCCAAGTCCTGACAGGCTGACTGGGAACCCTGAGAGTGCAGTGTGCTGGGCAGTTACCATGGTGGCATATATCTCAGCTGTTGGCATTCTCTTTACAAAACATTAGCATCAGGAAAGACTCCAGAAAAAAGTTCCAATTCTGGAGCCAATGGGTGGGCAATGGAAACAATTCAAGCATGATGCCACAGCTTTCGACAGGTTCTCAAAGGGGTCCATCTCTCAGAAAAATCTTGGCTCCAGAAATCTTGCTTTCTGAGCACCCACATTCCTCAGAAGTGCTTTGTGTTGGGGAGGCACTGAAGGGAGGAGAGGGAGAGTGGGCTTGGGAGAGGTTTGAAGCCACAGTCACCTTTGACATCCCTGAGAGCTACCCAATGCCTTTCCTTCTGGCTCTTTCCAGCTCCTTCCAGGCCCTGCCCAAACTCCCACACCAGTGCCCTGAGACCCCCTCCACAGAGGCCCCAGAGGTCTGCCTCAGACGCAAGCCCTCGCCTTGGAGGAGAATTGGTCCCAGAGGCAGTCTCTGGGCCGCAGGGAGCCTGGCATATTCTGTCTTCTCCAGACCCAAATTACAAGCGGCTCTGGGGCGGTGATTCTGTGGAGACAGACGTCAGCAGTGCCAGATCACCTGCACCAGGGAGCTCTCTTTCTCAACACCTGGCACACCATGAGCCAGCTGGCTGTTCCTTTGAGTCCTCACACACAGTCCCAGAGAAATCCATGGGAAGGTCACAGGGAAAGAGTGAACACAGCCTACCGGGGTGGGCAAGGGCCACTTCCTGTCCCTCAGAGGTGTTGGGCAGGGCTGGGTAACAGAAGCTAGTGTAGACAGGTGGCCCTAATGCTGTCATGCAAAGGAACCCCTCGTCTGTGCTCCCCCAGTGACAACCCTTGGTCTCCTGCTTCAAAACAGTGGAATCCCTCCTGACATCAGGACTGTGGCCATTCTCAGACACAATGCTGGGACTTGGGTAAAACCCCAGGGGATAGGGCAGTGGGGCCCAGGAAGAGGGGCAGCAGGGCCCTCACATTCACCTGGACACCTGTCAAGTAGAATCCAGGAACCTAACCCCAAGATTCCAAGTCAGCAGCAGTGTGTGAGTGGGCTCCAGGGATCTGCATCTAGTACCATGAATAAACTGTGCATCTATCTGTTCACGTGCTACATGCACATGCAGTGGGTTGGACAGTGTGCCCCCAAACCAACATCCACCCAGAACCTCCCAATGTGGCCTTATTTGGAAGTAGGATCTTTGTGCATGTAATTAGTTAGGGATCTCAAGATGAAATCATACTGGGTTAGGGGCCTTACATTCAATGACTGGTGTCCTAACAGGAAGAGGAGACACAGGGCAGAGGGCCATGGGAAGACAGAGGCAGAGACAGGGGTGATGTGCCCACCAGCCAAGGAACAACAGGAGTGACCAGGAGCTGGAAGAGGCAGGCAGGGCCCTCTCCTAGAGCCCACTGGAACTTCGATTTCAGACTTCTGGAGTCTAGAGCAGGAAGAGAATCAATTTCTGTTGTTTTTAAGCCATCTAGTTTGTGGTAATTTGTTACAGCATCCCTAGGACTAATACATCTGTGCTTTATATATTAAGTTTACCCTCTTTCCCCAAGGACCAATTTGCAACCCCTGAGGGTGATATAACCCCTGTTGAGAAGGTTCTAGAGTCTTAGAAACAGCAGCTCTGTAATTCTTGAACAAGCCAAGTGAAATTTACAGGGTTTTAGGAAGGAGACAGTAGAGGTATGTCCAAGTCTAAAACATTTAATGCTTCTGGTGGGAGCGAATGATCAGGGCAACAAGAAACCCCATGTTTTACTGGCTGAAACAGACTGAGTATGGGAAAGAATTGCACTGTTCTCGATGAACGATTCATGTTATGGGGTAGAAATCCCAGGGAGCACAGGGTAGCAAAAAAGTCTCACACTCCCCTTATTTCAACCTGTGGAGAGAACATTCTAGCTGGGTGAGAGGGACACCACTCCAAACCATGCTGTTCCAGGTGAGTGGATTTGCCAGAAGACACAAGTAGTTTCTGAAAGGGAAAGTCAGAGGTAAGCAATATCTTGACACCCACTTTTCTCTGGATGCACCCAGCACTGAGACTTCTGTCCCCTGAGAAACAGTGACAGGCATCCTCAGGAAGAGTCTGCAGCCTTTGGATGAGAAGCAGTAAATAACTGGAATAACCGCTGACTTTTCTAGGAGCTGGGTGCTGGGCTATGGGTGCACAGCCACTCCTCACTTCACTCCACTCCGACCCAATGAGCGAGGTAGGCACTGCGGTCCCCATTTCAAAGATGAGGGAACAGAGGCACAAAGAGGTTACACAGCTAGGTTTGGACCCAACCCTGTCTACATTTTAAGACCCAGGTTCCTAAACCCAGGGCCTGGGCAGGTCCTGTTGAGAGTGGGTTGCGTCTGTTCTGGTCACAACACGTCAATGAACAAGCTAAAGAAAAAAGCCAAGCCAAGGAGCTTCCAGCCCTGGGGTCCAGGGAAATTCAGATGTCAAGAGCTTAGCAGCCCTTCCTTGGATTTTTAATTCCTAGCCTCTCAAAGGTAAGAAGATGGCATATTGGTTGGTACGTTCCAGCATGGCCCCTAGAGACCTTCAGCTCAGGAGAACCATGGTAGACACCACCATGGCCACCTGTTGCTTCTCTGGCCCAGCTCCCCTTGTCCTTGGTGACTGGTCCTGCCCCGCCCCACTGTCACGCCTGGAGGGAATGTCAATCACAGAGCCTCACCCCCTTGGCCAGTACATCCACCGGAGTGAGCATGGAGCTCATGCAGGGCCGGTCCAGGCTGTCTATAGAATATGAAATGGAAAGAGCGCCTCTCTCAGACTTAGCGATGGCAAGCCATGTGGTTGTAGACTAGGGGTTGCTGGTAGCCCTTCCCATCAGATAGAGGAGAGGATGAGGCTGGTTTGCAAAGAGATGCGGAGCCAAGGGACCTGGGTGAAGCTGAGAGAGCAGGGGAGCTCTGAAGGGGAGGTCTGACTGGGCCTGAGGCCCCTTGTTCCTCCTGTAAAAGCCTGACTGCTGATGGCAGGCCCTTGTCCCTGGGATCAGCAGACCCAGATTCCAGTCATCAGAAGCCACTTCTAACCCCAGGTCAAGGAAAGGCTTCTCCCTCCTTCACTGGGTGCTAGTCTTAGACAGTAAGTGTGTAGGGAGTGCTAGGGCAGCTTACCCCAAAATGCTTCTAGGATAACACATAGTTTTTAGAGGCAAGCTAGAAATTCACCGAAGGATAGTTGACAGTATTGCAAATTGCTCTCAGTGATAAATGACTGGTCACATGGGAGCAATTCCTTTTGAGAATGTCTCCGATCTCCCTCCCTCTCTCTCCCTCACATGTGCACACACACACCTTGATGCAGAATGCAGTTCTGGATTTTGTTCCTATACCTGAGAAGCAAGTGGAAAACTACAGAGGTGGATGAGGCCCCCTTGTGCAGGAAGAAGGATGTCTCCTTCCCCTCAGCTCCAGGTTTGGGGTTGAGGTTGGTATGGAAGTAACCTTGCTCTTCCTGCCCCATCATGCCAAGCCTGCAGGGAAGCAAGGATCCCCAGGATTATAAATCCACCTATTGGGCAAGGCCCTGTAACTCTGGATGTTGGCCAGAGACTACCTCGAACTGTAAGCAAGGTTACAAGATAAAAGCATTGCTGGTCCTCTAGGCCCCAGACTGGAGCCCAGGCTGCCTGCTAAGCCATTTCAGTGAGGCCTGTCCCAGGCAGACAAGGCAAGTGAGTGGTGTGGGCTAGGGGTGGGGCCTGGCATGGCCCCAGCCAGGGTAAAACTATGTTTGTTGCCTTTCTGTGACAATAGTGGCCTATATTGCCAACACTCCCAAATGCCCAAGGGAAGCCAGAAATCTTGATTTCTGGATGAAATGCCCCAATTTTTAAATTGCTCTATAGGCAAAAAATAAAAACACTAAAGGCAGGCCAGATCAGGCAGTAGGCTGCCACTTAGTGACCTCTGACCTGTTGTGTTTTTTGGAAGCCCAGGAAAGGAAAAGAGAAACGTCCTCAGGCCCCAAGGACACACAAGACTCTCCCACACAGAAAATCAGGGAAAGGTTGTCAATGCTGGAGCTGCTTCCAGAGGTCACACGTAACCCAGGGTAGATACACCAAAGTTGTAGCCTCCACCCCACAGGGCGTCCTGATGGCAGGTTGAGACCCTGGGTCCAGCTACATGTGAAGCAAGCCCTCCTGCCCTTTTTATGTGGATCTCTATAACTTACAACTAAAAGAGTCATAATTAAAGAGCACCCAGGACAGAAAGGGAGCTCCAGAGGAGTGTAAAAACAGCTCGAGCCACTTCATCACTGCCTGAAACTTAGCAGAAACCCTGTGCCTTCCCACCTCTTCAAGATGAGGATGGTCAGGGTTAAGCCTTTCCAGCCAAGCTCTAGGAAAATGGATTTCAAGTCCAGAGTGGGCTGCTTCCCACAAAAAGCAGTCTGTAACTCACATAACTGCTCACAGTACCCATCTTGGGACGTAAAGCAAAGCATGGAATCAGATGCTATGATGAACCTTTGCCACTTCTGCCTGCCCAGTATTCTTTCCTCCTTTTCCTGGGGGGACCCCAATATTCCTAGAGGCCCCTTGTGCTTTTTAGGCCATGTGGTTGGCTCCAGGGACAAGCATGTGGTCCATGCTGGACAACACTGCACCCCCCTCCCACACAGTAATTAATCCAGATTGGATATAAGACCCTGCTGGCCAATCAGTGTTCTCCATTTCCTGGGCAACTGTGATTGGTTCAGGGACCAGGATGGGACCCAGGCAGGCTCATTAGACTTGATTCTGGGAGGTTGGAAGGACTTTGGGAGAAGAAAGTTGTCTTCTGGAGCTGAGCTGGGAGGAAAGAGCGAAGGAGCCTCATGGCAATGGGAAAGGCACCTGAGAAGGAGGCCCTCCTGGGGAAAGCAGAGGAAGAAGTAAAGGAGGGGGCTGAGCCTCATGATATCCCTGAACCCCCAGACCAGGCAATCTGAAGGTGATCCACCCACTCCTTGGCTTTTTGTTACACAAAGTCCAAAGGAGATGGTTCTGACTTAGAGGCTCCCACCACGCACAGACCACGAGCTGAATCTTTGCTGTCGGCTGCAGACATCCCTGCATCCAGACCAGGGCAGCAGCCCCCATGGTCTCTGGTCATGCAGCAAGCTGGCTTCTGGCTGTAGACACTTGAGGACATGGTAGGTGACTGGGCTTCCCCACAGTGCTCAGTCTGGCTATCTGGAGACCAGGGAGCTGCTGTGGGACTGGCCAGAGGAGGAGGTAGCAGCACTGAGCTGGGAGAAATGGCTGGTGCAGGATTCCAGGCTGGACATGGAGCCCCTGGGGAGGAAAGGCATAGCGTAAATATTACCTTCTGGTGGAGACACAGCCCTGGGGCTGGCATGCATCGGCAAAAAAGCTGGTGATACTGCAAATGAGGCCCCAGGGCTCTTTCCACAAGGCTGGTAAACACCCCAGGCACAAAGGGCAATTGCAGAGGGGAAAGCAAGTGAGGCCAAGATGAGAAATGAAGCTCTACCCATTTCCCTCCACCCCATGTCCCCAAGCAGAGCCCAGCCTGCCTCAAACCATTCAGAGGCTTCCCTAAACTGGGGACCTGGCATGGCCCAGAGGGCGGGTGTCCCACAGCCTAGAGAGCCACCAGCCCCACTCCAGCCTCACCCTCCGCCTCCTTTCGACTCCTCCGACACACACCTCCCCCGTCTTGAGCATTTTCGCCTCTGCGCGTCCTGCCAGAAGCCTTTCTCTCCTGCCCACTTTGTCCAGTTAACTCCCACCACAAACTTCAGAGTAGAACCATCCAGAACTTTCTGTGATGATGAACACATATCTGTTCTGTCCATCACAGCAGCCATTGGCCACGTGGGGCTACTGGGCACTCAGAATGTGGCTATTGAGATTGAGGAACAGAATTTTTAATTTTATGAAGTTCTAACAGCTAAGTTGACAGTGCTACCTGCGGCTACTGGGTTGGACAGCGCGGCTCTAGGGCCTGGCTGCAGTGTGGTCCAGGGACGGCACAGCACCACAGCGTTCTGGGGATTGTTGGAGCGCACGCTCTGGGGCCACATTCTGACAAGTCCCACAGATGATTTGTGGGCACACCCCCTGAATCTCAACTCCAACGTCACCTCCCAGACACCCCATGAGCCCTGCCCCCCTGTGCCAGGCCCCTGGCTCTGTACTACGACAGCACCCTGTGTCAGGAGCCCTAGTACCTCTTGTCTGTGGGACCTCAGATAAGGACCTTAGGCTGGAATACCTTCATGGCAGCCATCGCTCCTCATAATGACACACAGGTGTGATTATGTGGTCTCCCGCTCCATGACAGCAGACCTTGTCTGTCTGCCCCCAAGCCCTCAGGGCCCAGGCCCGCACCTGTCCACTGAGGGTGCCCAGGAAAACAGCCTTGAACTGGTTCTCTTGGGAGGAGGATGAGGGGCAGGGCCTCTAGGTTCCTCCACACTGACCAGACAGGCCAGTGAAGTGCCCAGCCCACTCCTCCACCCACACCTACAGCCCCCAGATACCTGTGTCTACATGTCAGAGTTGCTCTGGCTGAAACAGGCAACCTCCCAAAGAGAGAATCACCAGCCCTCTGCCACACCGTGGAGACTCTATTTAGAGAAAAGATGCTGGCCAGTATGTCTCACACTGGGCCGCTCATGCCCCTAGGGTCCCTGGAGCTATGCCCGGGATGTGGCTCCAGATGTAACACCCTCCTGGAGCCTCAGTTCAACTCCACAGTAAGGAATTTAAAGCATTGTTTTTAGTTTGATGTAGTCCCATTTGCTTCTTTTTGCTTTTGTTTCTCTCAATGGAGGTGACATATCCAAAAAAATATTGCTAAGACCAATGTCAGAGTTTACCACCTATGTTGTCTTCTAGTTTTATGATCTCAGGTCTTACATTTAAGTTTTTAATCCATTTTGAGTGGGTTTTATATATATATATATATGTAGTGTAAGAGAGCAGTCCAGTTTCACTTTTTTCATGTGTCTGTACAGTTTTCCCAATATCACTTGTTGAAGGGACTGTCATTTCTTCATTATATATTCTTACCTCCTTTGTCATAGATTAACTGACCACATAAGCAAGGGTTTATTTTTATATTCTGTTCCATTGTTCTCTGTGTCTATTTTTGTGCCAGTACCATACTGTTTTGATTACTATAGCCTTTAGTATAGTTTTAAATCAGGGAGCATGACAACCTCCAACTTTGTTCTTCTTTCTCCAGACTGCTTTGGCTATTTGGAGTTTTTGTGACTCCATATAAATTTCAGAATTATTTGTTCTAGTTATGAGAAGAATGCCATTGGTATTTTGATCGGGGTTTGCCTTGAATGTGCAAAATGCTTTAGTTAGTGTGGATATTTTAACAATATTAATCCCGCCCTGGCTGGTGTAGCTCAGTGGATTGAGCGCGGGCTGTGAACCAGGCATTGCAGGTTTGATTCCCAGTCAGGGCACATGCCTAGGTTGCAGGCCATGTCTCTCAGCAACCTCACATTGATGTTTCTCTCCCTCTCTCTCTCTCTCCCCCTCTTCCCTCTCTAAAAATAAAAATAAAAAAAAAACAATATTAATCCCCAATCCATGAGCATGACGTATCCTTTCATTTATTTGTGTCCTCTTCAGTTTTTTTCTTCAGTGTCATAGTTTTCAGAGCACAGGTCTTTCACCTCCTTGGTTAAACTTAGTCCTAGGTATTTTATGCTCTTTGATGCCATTGTAAATGGAGTTGTTTTCTTAATTTCTTCTTCTGATCATTCATTATTGTGTATAGAAACACAGTAGATTTTTTTGTACATTAATTTTGTATCTTCAACTTTACTGAATAATAAATAATAAGCTTTCATTCTCATTTGTGTCCAGATATTTTTTTATCTCCTGTTTGATTTCCTCTTTGATCCATTGGTTGTTTAGTAATATGTTGTTTAGTCTCCACATGTTTGTGGTTTTTCCAGTTTTCTTCTTGTAGTTAATTTCTAGTTTCATACCACTGTGGTCAGAAAAGAGGCTTGATATGATTTTAATCTTCTTGAATCTATTGAGACTGATTTTGTGGCCTAATATGTGATCAGTCTTGGTAACTGTACCACTTACACTTGAAAATTGTGTGTATTCTGCAGTGTTTGGGTGAAATATTCTATAATTATTGATTAAGTCAATCTGGCCTAATGTGATGTTTAAGGCAATTGTTTCCTTATTGATTTTCTGTCTGAATGACCTATTGATGTAAAAAGGATATTAAAGTTCCCTACTATTACTGTCAATTTCTCCCTTTATGTCTGCTAATATCTGTCTCATATATTTAAATGTTCCTGTGTTGGGTGAGTAAATATTTACAATCGTTACAGCCTCTTCTTTGATTGACCCCTTTATCATTATGTAATGTCTTTCTTTGTCTATTTTCAGTCCATGTTTTTAAGCCTATTTTGTCTGATATCAGTATTGCCACCCAAGCTTTCTTTTAATTTCTACTTTCAGGGAATATCTTTTTCTATCCCTTCACTTTCAGCATACGTATGTGTTTTCACCTGAAGTGAGTCTCTTGTAAACAGCATACAGATGGGTCTTGTTTTTTATCCATTCTGCCACCCTGTGCCTTTTGATTAGAACATTTAGTCCATTTACATTTAAACTAATTGTTGATAGTTGTGTTTTTATTGACATTTTGTTCATTTTTTTTGGTTGTTTTTGTGGTTTCTCTTTGTTCCTTCCTTCTTCTCCTGATCTCTTTCCTTTTGGTTGGTTGGATTTTTTTAGCATTTTCTTTAGGTTCCTTTCTCTTTATTTTTTTGTGTATTTTTCATAGGTTTTTGGTTTGTGGTTACCATCAGGTTCCTATATATCCACCTATATTACTCTGAAAATACTACATTTTTACTCCCCAACTTCACACTTTGTTTTTGATGTGATATTTGAGATCTTTTTGTTTTTGTATATGATGAGTATTCCCAACTATTGTAGTTATAGTTAGTTTTGCTACTTTTGTCTTTTAACCTTCATACTAACTTTTTAAGTGACTGATTTGCTTTCTTTATTATATATCTGCCATTACCTGTGAGGTTTTTTTTCTTTCATGATATGTTTTTATTTCTGGTTATGACCTTTTCTTTTCTGGCTAAAGAAGACACTTTAACATTTCTTATAAAGCCAGGTTAGGGGTGATAAACTCCTTCAGTTTTTATCTCTTTATCTCTTCTTTAATCCTGAATGATCACCTTGCCAGGCAGAGTATGCTAGGTGGTAGTTTTCTTTATTTCAGCACTTCAAATACATCCTGCCACTTTCTTTTGGCCTGTAAAGTTTCTGCTGAGAAATCAGCTGATAGCCTTAAGGGGTTTTCCTTGAATATGAATAGTTGTTTACCTCTTACTGCCTTCAAGACTGTCTCTTATTTTTACATTTTGCCATTTTAATGACAATATGTCTTCGGTGTAGGCCTCCTTGGGTTCGTCTTGCTATAACTCTCTGTGCTTCCTGGACCTAGATATCTGTTTCCTTCCCCAGAGGTAAAGTGACTCCCCTAAGGTCACACAGCAACCAGGAAGTGCTGGAGGTCTTACCTAGTATATTTCCCTGTCTCTCTGAAAGCATCACTTGGTAAGAATTGTCTGTGAAGCACTATTCTAGACTGTTCTAGAACAGTCCAAAGGCTGTTTTATGGAATTCTAGATGTGAGGGGAGGTCTAAATGGCAGGACCTCAGGCTCCCCCCAACAATCAATCTAGTATTGTGGGTTTCTGTCCATGGTTTCATTTCAGGGTAAGGTTCTGCAGGTGCAGCAGGGTTTGGACACAGTGTGCAATTTCTTGCTCTTAGGTGCTGAACCACTGGGAAGTTTTAGCAATTCCAAGGCCCCATCCCTGGAGAAGCTCAGAAGCAAGCAGGGGAAGAGAATGCAATGCCCCCAGCACATCTTGTAGGAGAGTTCGGGGGCCCTTTCTGCCCAGGCCCCTCTCCCAGGCCCTCCTACCTGAAGTCCTCAGAAGCCAGCACCTCGTAGTAGTAGAGGAGTTTGCACCTGGTGCCAGGGCTGTGCAGGGCTGTCAGGACGTCCTCTACCACATTGCCAGGGGGCGTATGCATTTGCCACTGGAGCAGGTAGATGCCAGGCCACTGGGTCACATGGGAGCCCTGAAACAGTAGTCATGCCTGAGGCTCTGGTCCTCCTGGGGACAGAGCCCTGTTCTAAACCAGCCCACCAGCAAGTCCTTCCTCTAAGCCTCCTGAAGCCATCCTTGCTGCTCCCCCTCCAGTGGTTCTCCCATATCCTTGGCAGCTGAGAGTCTCCCTTTGAATTTTGGGGAGGGGTTCAAGGCCTGAGGGGTATGGCTACAGGACAGCAGAGGTATGGTTTGTTCAACTGCCTGGATTTTGTTGGGCTTTTGTTCTGTTGAGTGAGCCTTGCACACTGAGGAGTTTTGGAGAGGGATTTGGGGTGGGGCAAGGGGGCAGGTCACAGGTGGTTAGTTTTTTGAGAATGAAGAAAGAACAAGAAAAGGGGCTGTTAGCTGTTATAAGAAGAGCAATTTCAGAGAAGGGCTGGGATGTTCAGGGGGGTTTCAGGGGCCTGCTGGTTTGCTAGACTCCCCATGGAACCTTCAGTAATATCTGCAGTGCTCGCTGGTGCATGTGTGTATGTGCATGTGTGTGAGTGTGTGTGAGTGTGTGTGAGCATGTGTGTGTGAGTGTACATGTATGTGTGCATCAGTGTGTGTTTGGGGGCCTATAATGTTTGACCTGCAAGCACTGGCCTCATGGAAGACATGAGGTCAGCGGAGATGGCTCACGTTTGGTGCCATATCTGTGTTCTGTTCCCAGACCTACAATTTCTTGTCTTGGAACTTGACTGTGCATCAGAGATCACCAGGAGAAGGTGAGGGTTACAGACCCCAGGCCCCACACCCAGAGGTTCTGAGTCACCCTGCCTGGAAACCTGCATCTCTAACTTGGGTCCCAGGGGATTCTGAGGCTGGAGTTGTGAGTTCCAGGTCCTGGAACTGCCAGCATCTGCCTTTCTCCCTCACCATCCCACAGGGTCTCTGAGGCAGAGGACCAGATCCTGTTTGTCTGGTGCTGTGTCCCCAGAACCCTGTAACACAGTGAACTCTCAGTCCTGCATGACGAACAAATAAATGAATCAAGGAATTTGAACCTGGATGCTCTCCCCTTCCCGACAGATGAGGGGGGCCTCCACGCGGCTGTAATCTGCACCCAGGGTCCAGGCTTTGTCCATCAGCTGCCCGCTGGCCCTGGCCACAGGCTCCCAGGGGCCCAGCTTGGGTGCCTGCTTGGTGTAGTACAGGCTGAACACCACGTCCCCTCGTAGGATGTCAAAATCCCAGGTGATAACTGACTCCCCCTCCAGAATCTCTACAGCAACCTGCACGGAGACAGACAAGGTCTAAGAATAGAGAGCCCCTCTATTTGAAATGCTCATGAGGTCCCACCCTTCCTTGGGGCTGACCCACAGCCGCTGACCGACAGACAAGAGGGCACAGGAGGCTGGCAGAGCCATTCTGTCAGGCTCTGAGCATGCAGCACTCCCCACAGGTCAGGGTGGGGTTGGCTGTGGCTGAAACAGCCTCTCAGCTTAGATGCCTACCCACACCCATCCTGCCCACACCCCTCCACACAGGTTTCTCCTGAGAGCAAATTGCTCCCATGAGAACCCTCACTTCAGGCTCTGCTCTGGGGGACCCTGACCTATAGTGACACCCCAGCCCTGGGGGCCCTCCCAGGCTGGGGCCCCAGCACCTCGTGGGGGACCCCGCGGAGCACGCTGGCCGACTGGTAGGTCTCTCTCCACTGGTGCAGCTGATCTGCATGCTCCTGTTCCTCATCCGTCAAATAGAGGGACTTGGGGACCAGCCCTCCTTCAGGGACATTACACTGGGGGACAAAGACAAAGGTGGCAGATCAGGGCCCAGTCAGGCATGGCTGACCCAAAGAAGGGCACTCTGTGGCCCCTGAACACACTTATTACAGCGATCTCAGTGAGCTCAGCACTGGGATTCCTTGACCCCATTTAGCCCCAGAACCACAGCAAAGCAGTAGGAACTATTACCCTTCCTATTTCAGGAGCAGGAACGCAGAGGCTCGGAGAAGTAAAGCAGAGAGGACACAGCAGGAAGTGGCTGAGCCAGGGCAAACCCACGTTATCAGGCTGCCAGGCGCATGTTCCTGACCACTATGCTGCTCTCGCAAGCCCATTTACTAAATACGTCTGTCACGCATACATATCATGGCAAGTAGAGAAAACAAGCAAGGTTGGCAAAAATTCCTAGGAAAATCTGGGTTTTTTAAACCCCAAAATCACACAAGCATGCTTTTTGGTATTGCTATTAGAGAAGGGAGAGGGGCCTGCCTTCCCACAGTCAGATGTGATAAGACAGCTGTGACCAGGGTCACCCCTGCCTATCATCTTACCCCCCCAGGGGGGTAGTAAAAGGGGGCTAGGGTCGCCTCCCCTGGGAGCAGTTGCCCAGTCGTCCCACACCCTGTGATTATGAGCGAGGGATAAGTCCCTTTGGGTACACTGGCTCTGGGGCCCAGGCCTCTGGGATGCTTGAGTCACACTCCCTGACAGCAGAGGGTACAAAAGGTAAACTCTGACAGTATCCTAGCAACCTAGGGTTGGATGGGGAATACTGGATGGGTAAGGCTTTGACTGGCCTGGTCTCTGGACTTTTGGAAACTGCTTCTCGCTCGCTATGTTTGAAAGAACCAAGGTGAGGCCACCCTCCTTCAGAGAGGAGTCACCTCTCTTTGGGCAGCTTCTAAAACAGGCCCCGCCCCAGCAGTCCCAGGTCCCCCAAGGCCACAGACGGCCCCCCTCCTCAAGGCCAGGGCTCCAGCAGCCTCACCACGCACTCTCCCCCGAGGAAGTCGGGGATCACTTCTTTGTCCAGGTAGTCGACAAGGCCTCCAGGGCCCTGGTAGTTGCTGCCGCTGTAGATGAGGAACTTCTGCCTGGTGTTCTCGTTGATGAAGGGGCTGATCTGAAATGAGGGAGATGAGGCAAGATGGAAAAGGTGCTTTTTTATTGAGGTGTAACTCGCGTACCATAGAATTAACCACAGTAAAGGGAAAACTTCAGTGGATTTCCGTTCATTCACCATGTTGTGCGACCGTGACCTCTATCTAATTCTAAGACATTTTCACCCCCCAGAAGGAAACCCCACACCCACTAGCACTCACTCCTCCCTCCCCTGACAGCCCCTGGAAACCACCCATATGCTTTCTGCCTCTATGGTCTTATCTATTCTGGACATTTCGTGTAAATGGATATGACGTGAGGCCTTTATGTCTGGCTTCTTTTATTTAGCATGTTTTCAAGGTGCATCGTGTGTAGCGTTATCAGCGCTTCCTTTTTACGGCTGAATGCGACTGTACTGCAGGAACAGCCATGCTGTTTACCCCAGGCGGGATTCCCACACTGGGCTCTAAGCCGCATGTCAATCAGGTTGTTCACAACACCCTCAATGCTGATGTGGTGTCTGATTCAATAAACAGGTGGGAAGGAAGGGAGGGAGGGAGGGAGGGCGGGAGGGAGGGAGGGAGGGAGGGAAGGAGGGAAGGAGGGAGGGAAACAAGAAAGGACTGAGGTGCTTGGCATGGCAGGACACAAGTCAGTTCAGCAAGGAATAATGTTACAGGCAAAAGACCGATTGGGAGTTGGGATCCCACCCATGTGGTCACTCTCCTTCAGCCCCTACTCTGGAAGACAGTCCCCTGCTCCACCTCACATGGCCAGGGAGGGGGGCAGCAGCAGGAGATGGGAGGTGGGTACTTCTCCCACCCCTCCCCACCTCAGTGCCCCTGGAAGCCACAGCTCCCGCTGGCAGCCCCCGCCCTCACCCCTGCTCCAGCTTGCCTGGGCTCTGGCAACAAGGCGATCCCCTATGCTCGTCCCTCCAGCCCCGGTGCTCAGGGCTTACTGCAGTGGCTAGTCACCAAGGGCCTCCCCATCCCACCCACACCTCTGCAAGCAGTTCTTTCATGTCATCCCACAAATCCTCCTTCCAGCCAGGACCTCATCTGACTGCCTTCCATCCCACTCAAGGTACATCTTCTTAGGAAATCTCCAAAAAGCAAAAGGAGCAATTTTTACAAAGATCAGGATGTTTCAGGATGAAAGCTCTAGTAGCAGGTCCTGCCTGTCCCTCCCAAGGCTCCTGCTCCCCTGCTCAGCTTTGACTTACCCAGAGAAGCCAGATAACTTTCTGCCCCAGAAATATGTTCACAATCTCCTGCTGTCAACCCTCGAGGGCAACCTACGGCCCCAGCACAAGGTCCCATCATCACCACAGCTTGGACTCAGCAGGTGCCGGTTCCTGAGCATCTATCTTCCCAGCCTCCTCAGGGCATCCGGCCTTTCTGCTCCTTTTTCCTTCACGCCTTGGACTGGTGTTTCAGTTTCTCTAAAGCCCAGGCCTGCCTCCAGGCCTTTGCCCACACGATGCACGTTGCCTGCTATGCCCTTCCCCCTGCCCTTCCCTGCATGACTCCTGCCCCTTCCTCAGGTCTCAGTCAGAAGTTGACTTCTCAGCGGGACCTTCCTCCGTTCCCCAATCTAAACTATCCCCCTGCACCAACCCCTACCTGGTTTGCTTAGTCTCTCCAAAAACCCTGAATGTCCTCATGCCCTTGTCACAGGAAACCGTGAAGCATTTACTTGTGTGAGGTTATCTGGCTTCTCTCTCCCTGCCCCATGACTGGGGCGGGGGGTGGGGGGAAATGCATGGAAACAGTAGCTGGCTGTTTTGCACTCTGAATCCCCAGGGCCTGGAAACGTGCCTGGCACATAGTAGGTGCTTAGTAAAACATTGAGTCCATTTAACCTCCAACCCTTGAATCTCTATCCTGGCCAAACCTCTACTTACAGCTGCACTTCTTATGCTTTTGTGGGCACTGAGCACACACACCCACATCCTGGCACTGGGCAAGGTGCTAACTCTGAGTCTGTAGGAGCGGGAGGGGCCTGACACTGCACTGGCCTGGGACCAATAGCAAGGCCTCGGGGCAGTGGTGCTCAGCTGCAAGAGACGACCTGTCAGTGGCTGTGAATTCAACGTGGTACAGTGTGACTAACCTAATTGTGTGCATGTGTGTGTATACAGACATGTGAAGCATTGCAACATAAAGTGTGTTTCTTACTGTGGGTTGTGAGCAAAATGTTTTAATATATACATTTTTCTAATACTCACCCAAGAATATGTTTATTGATTTTAAAGATTTTTATTTATTTATTTTTAGAGAAAGGGAGGGAGAAAGAGAGGGAGAGAAACATAGATGTGAGAAATATATTGATAGGTTGCCTTTCACATACCCCCAACTGGGGACCTGGCCCACAACCCAGGCATGTGCCCTGACCAGGAATCAAACCAGCCACCTTTTGGTTCACAGGCTGGTGCTCAATCTACTAAGCCACAGCAGCCAGGGCTCAAAATGTTTTAATATCCTTATAGCACAGCATCCCAGCACTCCTCAGAACCAGCTCACAGGAATCCCCGGAAGCCTCTACAATTCTGAGTGAGACTCTAGTGTTCACGAAGCAGGACAAAGGATACATAAAATGTGCTCTATTCACACAGTGGAATACTATTCAGACAAAAAAATGAAGTGCTGAGATATGCTATAATGTGGAAATCTTTATGTTAAGTGACAGAAAATAGATGCAAAAATGTCAACATTTTTGAGTCCATTTATATGAAGTATCTAGAATACAGAAATCTATAGAGATACAAAGTAGGTTCGTGGTTGCCAAGAGCTGGGGGGAGGAGGGAAGGGAGTTACTGCTAATGGTTTCCTTTTGGGGTGATGAAAATGCTACAGAGTTAGGTAGTGGATGTAGTAACACAACTCTGTGAATACACTAAAAATCACTGAACTGTGTCCTATGAAGGGGTGAGCTTTATGGTGTATGAGTTAGAGGAAACGACACAGGACAAGCAGGCAGGGCAGCTCACAGAGGGACCCTCCCACTCGGGCTCCTGCTCTTACCAGCGTCCAGAGCACAGGAAAGACGCGGGGGGCACGCACGATGAGCAGCCGCCCCAGGGTCTCCGGGTAGTTGTCCTCGACCACCTCAATTATCCGCAGAAAGGCCTTCACCCCCGGCCGCCACAGGTGCCGCATGTTGAGCCCTTCCAGGTCCACCAGGCAGGTCCAGGAGCTGCGGCAGACATGGGCCCTCTCACTCCACCTTGCTGGGCCACCTCTCAGGGCACCCAACACCCTCTGCAGGGACCCAGGGGCTGACAGATGGGGAGGGACAGAGAGGCTCAGTGAGGCAGGTCTGGGTGCAGAAGGGCAGGGGCCACAGGACACTCCTGGATCCTGCCCGGTGGTGAGGCCATGTGACAAAGAGGCTCGGAGCGTGGACTCTGAGGCTGAACACTCGAATTCAAGTGTCACCTTCACCCTGGGCAACCTCCTGCTCATCAGGACAGTGGCAATGACAGTAACAGTCCCCAGCTCAAGCAACTGTTGTTAGGATTAAATGAGGTGGTAGATGTAAAGGTCTCTGCAAGGACAGGCACATGGTACCCACTCAATAAAAGCTGGTTGTTACTACTGATCATTGAAAAGATGCTCATGATGAAACAGAGCGTAACTGCTAAGAGCTGGGTTCAAATCCCTGCTTTGCCACCTGCTGTGTGGCCTTGACCGAGTTACTTAACCTCTCTGAGCCTCCATTTCATTAGTGTGAATTCATCAGGAAAATGGCCATTTTACTGCTGCGCTAGTCCCTGGGAGCCTCGCCATCCCAGGTTCGTTCCCTTCACCCTGCCAAACCACTGGAAGGAGCCCCTTTGTGACACCCTGTCATCTGAGCTATCTGGGATGAATTCTGCTTCTGGCCAGGACCCTGATTGATTCATCCCCCACCCCAGTGTGTGTTCCCTCAGGAAAGCGCCAAAGAGCAAAGGAATATAACTTGCACAAAGATCAGGGCAATTTTGGAGAAAGCTTCAGCAGCCGGCCCTGCCTCTCCTCCTTCCCGTGGTGGTGACAAGGACAGCCTGGATCAAGGGGCTCAGGAGAGTGCCTGCTCCATAGTGAGTTCTATATGCGTTTGCAACATCCCTTCACCGTCACTGGTTCTGATCAGCTATCAGGACGCACCAGAACTGGTGATACTGTTCCCACTTCACAGAAGGGGAAAGGTTCGGAGCCTTTGGGAGCAATGTCACGTGAGCACTGGTGCAGGAAACTGAGTTCAGGCATAGAAGTTGGGGAAGGCAGAGGGGAATGACGGGTTCCTGGATGTGCTGGGACAGCTGCGAGCCTGTGTGCCTGGGAGACAGAGTGAAGGTGGCACTTCACAGAAGGGGTGGGGGCGGGTTCCAAAAAAAAAGGCCAGGGGGTGAATGGCATGGCAGACAAAGTCCTTGAGCCTCAGCCAGACAGGAACAGGTTCAAATCCCAGCTCTGCCACTTAACCAGCTTAGCAACCTTGGAAGAGTATCACTACTCTGAGCTTCAGTTTCCCCCTCCATAAAGAACAGGGACCATACAGCCCCTGCCTCACAGGGTCATTGTGAGAAGTGAGTGAGGATATTTCTGTGGAGCGCCATGCTTTGTGAACTTGGGCTGTTTTTACTACTCGGGGGAATTTGTCTCTCGGGGGATTCTTGCCTGATGGGATGGCCAAACTGCTTGGTGTTCCCTTCACACCTCTTCTGTCCTTCCTCGTTGACAGAAAGAACCTGGAAGGTAGAGAATGTCTGGCCAGCGTTCACGTGGCTGCTCCACCGCAGGCAGCCCCCAGGGCTCCCGGAAGCAGGGGCCCCAACTCACATGCTGCAGCAGCGCCTCCTCCCCCACGGCCTTCATCAAGCCTTTGGTGTCCATGTGTCCCAGTCGCAGGATGTACAGGGGGCGGCCGTCTTTGCAGAGAGAGGAGAAGTTGTTCAGGGAATGCAGGGGAGAGAGCAGGTCAGAGTCATGATGGGCACTCACCCTCCCCAGAGATGAGGGCGCCAGGTGCGGCTCCCCTAGGCCGGTCCATCCACTACTTACTAACGCCCTGCCTGTTCCCCAGTGGCGCTGGTGCCACTTACGGTGAAGGAGACAGTGCAAGTGTCAAAGCACTGGGGTTTGCTGCACAGCAGAAACTGGGTGCGGGGCCTGCGGGAACTCACTGCGGGCCCTTCCAGCTATTTTGAAAACCCAAAACGGTTCTAACATTAGAAGTTTAGGTTAAAACTTTTTTAAAAAAGAGGATATGAGCTATGTAATGAAGGAACATGGAGAGAATAGATAAAAGCTGGCTATTAGCTTTCTGTCGGCCAAAGCGAAAAAGGAAAAATAAGGAATTAGATACTTAATACAGTCAATTCTTGTTATTCACGTTAGTTGTTCTATAAAGTCGCCTTGAACACTGAATTAGCAAATACAGAACCACTGCTTCTAGGAAAAACACAGGGTCAGGGTTAGGTTCCTGCGAGCCTCTAGTCATCATGTTTTTATCACCTGATCAATACCTAGCCTTGTTTTCTGTTTCTATTTAAGGACACCTTATTCAGTACGTGGTATAGTCAGTGACAGTAAACTCACGGCCAGCATGTCTGAATGAATCGCATCTAACCCACAACGTTTTCTCTGTAAGGCACATCACAGCCTTCTTGCTCTTAGAAACATGACACAGCACATCTGCACTATGCTTGGGGCCATTGTAAACAGCAAAACCACTGACCAAAAGCACAAAATCTCAAAAACTGTGGCACTAGGCGGGCCACAAAAAGGATGCTTGTTTACAGTGTGAGAGCTGAAACGGGAAGGCAGAAAGACGTCCAGTGCACCCTCAGCTGGAGAAGTGCAGGTCAGGCAACTCGGATGTTTTTTGCCGCTCTGCACATGTCCATGACTGACCACAAAAGCTTCCTGAGTATTGATCTGGAGGCTACAAATACATTCCAGTGGGTAGGCAAGTTCACAACTATGCAACACATGAATACTGGGGATCGACTGTGTGTTAAAAGAAAGTGTCCCAGCCAGTTCTTCAGGAGACTCAAGCACTTGCTCTAATCAGCATACAGTTGACCACTAAACAACGTGGGTTTGAACTGCGCAGGTCCATTTTTCTGTGGAATTTTTTCAAGCAATATACAATTACCCCTTCACTTAACATCCGTGGAGACCACCAACAGCAGATCAATGGTCCATCGTTGGGAATCCGTGCATGCAGAGGGCCAGCTATGTGCAAGGGACTTGAGCATCTGCGGATTTTGGTGTTCTCAGGGGTTCCTGGAAACAACCCCCTGTGGATGCCCAAGGATGACCGTAGTTTAGTTTGGGGGAAGTCAAAAGTTATATATGGAGCCCTGACCAGTGTGGTCAGTTGGTTAGGTGTCACCACCCGAAGTGAAGGGTTGTCAATCAGGTCACATGCCTGGGCTGCAGGTTTGGTCCCTGGTTGGTCGGGGCACATATGAGAGGCAACCAATTGATGTTTCTCTCTGACATCAATGTTTTTCTCCCTTTCCCTCTCTCTAAAAATGAATAAATAAAAATTTGTTAAAAAATACACCTGGATTTTCAACTGTGTGAGGGGGATCAGCCTCTCTAACCCCTGTATTGTTCCAGGATCAACTGTATATGAATTTTTATATACAGAATGTTGAAAATCATAATAGGCACTGGCTCCAATAGCAAAAGAGCAAGAATTGCAAATACACTCTAACCATGGAAGACTTGGACCCTGCCCTCAGCAAGCGTGGGTGGCACCAATGTGAAGAAGCCACACTATTTCACTTGAGCCACCCAACCTATATATACTTGTCTGTCCCCTTGTCCCCACACTAGCCTGTTTTCATAATAAACTTTATCATAACAGAAAAATCAAAGATATTTATAGTGGGTTGAATAATATCCCCCAAAATTCATGTCTACCCATAACTTCAGAATGTAGCTTCATTTGATAATAGGGTCTTTGCAGATGTAATTAGTTAAGGACCTCAAAAGGAAGTCATACTGGGTCAGTGTGGGCCCTGTATCTAATGACTGGGGTCTTTATTAGAAGAGGAAAGGACACAGAGAGACATGCAAAGAGGAAGGCCATGTGAATACAGAGAGAGAGACTGGAGTGATGCTGTCAAGCCAAGAGACACCTGGGGCCACCAGAAAAACTCTAAGAAATAAGGAAGGATTCTCCCCTAGTGCCTGCAGAGGGATCACGGCCTTGCCAACAACATGATTTCAGACTTCTGGCCTCCAGAACTGGGGGAGAATAAACTTCCGTGGTTTCAAGCCACGCAGTTTGAGGCCATTTGCAATTGCAGCCCCAGGATACTATCTGCCTGAAGCCCAGCTCGGCCATCTTCATGGCTGGGTCATCATCTCCAGATGTCCAGAAGAGTTGAAAGAAAAAGTAAGAAGGATGAAAAGTGGGATTCAAAGTGCATTCGGCAGTGACCGAAGCATGCACTATCCATTGTGTAGGTCAAGGAACGCACCTATGTCCTGGTAGTGCCAGCCCCCCGCATAGAACTCCTCCAGGAGGGCAGGGGGCTGCCAGGTCTGAAGGAGGAGGTCCACCTGGTGCTGCTTTCGCCAGCTCAAGGACTGGCACAACATCTCCCGGGCCTTGTCTAGGTGAAAGTCACGAGCCCGCAGGAACCGAAGGATGTGCTGATCTTTGGGAATCTGAGAGAAGAACGAGGAGCAACCTGTAGAATGGTATTTCCTAACCCAGCAGATGAGATGATGCAAAATGAATCCCATCTAAAAATACTGAGCTAGGGAAAAGACCAAATGCATCCCCAAGCCAAGGATTGCTGGCCGCTGCCAGAAGCCTGGGGACAGACAGAATAGATTCTCCCCCAGACCTTCCAGAAGCAACCAACCCTATTCTCGCCTTGAGCTCAGATCTCTGGCTTCCAGAAGTGGGAAAGAATAAATTTCTGCTGTTTTAAGCCACCCAATTTGTGGAGTTTTGTTTCAGCAGCCCCAGGAAATTGATACACCACTCTTAACAGTTTGTTATATAAGCCGATAAATAATGCCCCCCTTTTTTGTGCCTGTTGTTCAAGCTGCATTCCTGCCATATATACCCCCAAAAGCCTAATAGCAGAGGGGACAAGCTACGACCCCACCAGCTCTTCTTCCTTCCCTAGGCTATATGTCAACCGTCAAGGGAAAGCCAACCCCAATCAAATGCACGGTTTACTGGGTGCTCTGTCTGAACTAGACATGGCTCTAGACAAGCGCTTTATGTGGATTCCCATTAATTCACTCTGGAAGGTGAATGCTAATGTTATCCCCATTTTACAGATGAGGAAACTAGGGCAGACAGGTTACATCACAGCTCAACACTAACTCCCTTGTCTGCTCCCCAAAGTGGGGGGGGGGGATGCTTGGAGAAAGGGCCAGCAACTCATGACCAAGCAGGAAGTTCTTATTCAACAGAGTTGAAGGTCAAGTCCATGGTAGGAACCCAAATGCATTATGGACCTTTGTGTGATGGGGCTTAGAGTCTAAAGGCAAATTCCAAATGCAACCGAAAATCAACCCTTGCCACTTGCAACTCACTAAATCTCTTTTATTTATTTTTCTTTTAATATTTTGTTTATTTATTTTTAGAATGAGAGAGGAAGGGAGGCAGAAAGAAAGGGAGAGAAACACTGATATGAGAGAGAAACAATGATCAGTTGTTTCATACATGCTCTGACCAGGGACTGGACATGTACTCTGGACCGCAACCCAGACATGTACCCTGACTGGGAATCAAACCGGCGACCTTTTGGTTTGTGGGACAATGCTCCAACCAACTGAGCCACACTGGTCAGGGCCATTAAATCTCTTTTTAAAAGAACAGTGTGCATGGTTATGTGAACAGCAGTAGTTGTCAATTGAGGGTGACTGTGCCCCACAGGGGACATTTGGTGATACCTGGAGCCATTTTTGGTTGCCACAACTGGGGAAGGAGAGCTGGCGGGTGGAGCTCACAAGTGGGTGGAGGTCAGGGATGCTGCTCAAAACCCTACAGTGACTAGGATGGCCCCCACCAGAAAGAACTGCCTGGCCTTGCCCTGGCCGGGTGGTTCAGTATGTTGAGCATTGTTCTGTACACGGAAAGATTGTGGGTTTGATACCTGGTTGGGGCACATACAAGAGGCAGCCAATAGATGTTTCTCTCTCACATCTATGTCTCTTTCTCTCTACCCCTCCCTCCCTCCCCCTTTCTCTAAAATCAATAAGCATGTCCTCAGGTAAGGATAAAAAAAGATTGTCTGCCCTCAAATGTCAACAGTGCCAAGTCAGTGATAATGCACAGCACGTGTTGTAGATAAATGAGACAGTACATAATGAAAAGAAGGCAAAATCTAAGTATCCAGCATTGCTAATTACACAAACTTATTTCCCTGACCCTTCCTCCCAGTCCCTGAGGCTGAGCAGCTATAACTGAGTCTGTGTCTGCTCCGGCAAGCCCCAGCCCTGCACCTACCTTGCCTTTGTGCGTCTCCTGCAGCCAGTGCCGAAGCTGAATCAGGCAGCTCTCCTGCATGGGCGTGAGATGGCCCAGGCACCTTTCAATGTAGTCTACATCCAGCTTGTCCCCTGCAAGAGAAGGGGAACTTCAGGACAAGAGGAAGATGCTGTGTCTCTTCACCACCATGTCTACCCTTTCTGGAACCCCTACCTTACTGGCCACCTTGGATCTGAAATGTAATTCCAAGCCACAGGGTAGCCCTTCTACCAGATGACAGCTCCATGGTCTCCAGGTCCTCTAGTCTTTCCAATCCATATCCAGGGTGGTTCTGAGAACTCACACTGGGACAAGCCTGGGTCTCACGGTGGCAAGTGATATGTCCCCTATGACCTTCAGAAATGGAAATAATCCCCATCTTCTAGAGCTGTTCCACCCTCTGAATATTTTCTCCATCCCCCTTTTCCTTTTGGGCAAGCATCAGCTTGTTCTATCTATGGGTCTGTTTCTGGTTTTTTTCATTTACTCATTTAGTTTTTTTTTTTTAATTCCACATAAAGTGAAATCATATTTGTTTTTCTCTGACTTATTTCACTTAGAGTAATACCCTCTAGGTCCATCAATTTTGTCATAAATAGCAATATTTCATTCCTTTTTATTGCTGAATAATATCCCATTCTATATATGTACCACATCTTCTTTATTTGGTTACCTATACACACTTAAGTTGCCTCCACATCTTGGCTATCACCAGTAATGCTGCAATGAACATGGTGCATCTATCCTTTCAAATTAGTGTGTGTTTTTCCTTCAGATAAATACCCAGAAGTGGAATTGCTGGATCATATAGCTGCTCTATTTTTAATTTTTTGAGGGACCTCCATACTGTTCTCCACAGCAACTGGGCCAGTCTGCATTCCCACCAATGGTGCACGAGGATTTCCTTTTCTCCACATCCTTGCTAACACTTGTTTATTAATTTATTGATGATAGTCATTTGACAGATATGAGGTGATATCTCAGAGTGGTTTCTATAAAGATTTTATTTTTAAGATTTTATATAATTTATTTTTAGAGGGAGGGAGAAAAACATTGACTGATTGCCTCTTGCAACCCCAAATGGGGACCTGGCCCACAACCCAGGCATGTGCCCTGACTGGGAATTGAACCAGCAACTCCTTGGTTTGAAGGCTGGCACCCAATCCTCTGAGCCACACCAGGCAGGGCCCATTTATGAACATTTTCTACCATTTATTAGGTTGTCCTTTGTTTTATTGATGGTTTCCTTTGATATGCAAAAACATTTTAGTTTGATATAAGTCCCATGTGTTTGTTTTTTCTTTTGTTTCCCTTGCTTGGGGAGATATGAGTGGATAGCCAAAAACATATTGCTAAGAATGATGTCAGAGTTTATGCTTATGTTTTCTTCTAGGAGTTTTATGGTTTCAAGCCTTACATTTTAGTTGTTAATCCATTTTTAGTTTATTTTGTATATGGTGCAAGAAAGTGGTCCAATTTCATTTTTTGTCGGTATTTGTACAGTTTTTCCCAACACTACTTATTGAAGAGACTGCATTTACCCCATTGCATATCTTTTCCTCCTTTGTTGTAGATTAATTGACCATATAAACGAGGATTTGCTTCTGGGCTGTCTGTGCTATTCCATTGATCTGTACATCTGTTTTTATGAATGTGTGATACTGTTTGGGTTACTGTAACTTTACAGTATAGTTTGATATAGGAGCCATGATACCTCCCACTTTGTTCTTTCTCAAAGTTTATGTGGCTATTTTGTGGCCTTTTGGGGTTCTGTATAAAGTTTAGGATGAGTTGCTCTAATTCTGCGAAGAATGTCACCAATATTTTAACAGGGAATGCATTGACTCTATAGACTAGTCTGAATAGTGAGGACACTTTAACAATATTAATGCTTCCAATCCATGAGCAAGGTATATCCTTCCATTTGTTTGTATTTTCAACTTACTTCTCCAATGTCTTACAGTTTTCTTATAGAGTACAGGTCTTTCACCTCTTTGGTTAAATTTGTTTGTTTTCTTAATTTCTCCTCCTCATCATTTGCTGTTGGTGTAAAGGTTATTAACAATATGACTTGCATCGTGAGTCATCTCAGTGAGTTATCCCAACGGTCCTATGAGGTGTTCCCACTTTACAGAAGACAGAACTGAAGCTGAGAGAGGTTCAGTGAACTCAGATGAGTAAATGCATTCAGTGTGCTTGGCATAACAGGTGGTTGATAGATACCAGTTTCTTTTGCCTTCTGACTACCCCAGGCCCTTTGTGGGGTGTGAGGCTCTTGGTGGGTAGAGCCTTGACCCCAAAATACAGCCCATGGCTGAACAGATCATTTCCATGTTCAATCCCATCTCACACAACTGGGCTGTTCAGGGTCTGCATGTGCTGACATTTAGAGGCTGTGCTCCGACCTGAGATCCTGTTGCCCACCCTTAACTTTGGGGGTGGCAGATGCTGGCAAGGTGAGGCATCTCAGGGTGTTAGCCTCTCAGAAATGGATGTAGACACTCTATAAAGAGCAGCCCCGTGGGCATGGCTCGTTTTTTGTGTGTAGATAGCACAATAATAAAACAATGGTTCCTTCCAAAACAAAACCCGTGGCTGGGGGTCATGCCATCTGCTCTAGGAGGCATCTGGGTAACCAGAGGCAGAAGGGATACTGGGAGCGGGTAACTGTCCAGACCCGGAAACACCCACAGAAAAATCAGAAGCAGAGATGCTGGAGGGCAAGGGAGGCCATGTGGGGCGGGGGTGAGCAAGGAAGGGCTGAGGTAGAAAACACAAGGGAGGCAGGAGACTCCAGCATTCTTCCAGCCTCCAGGCAGCTATGAAGGCCTCTTTCTCCTGAACACAAAGGCTTAGTGATTCAGAGCAGAGTAGAAGGGGTGTGACTGTGCCTCCCACCAGCCATCCTGAGTACCAGCCCTGCTGTAGACAGCACAGACGGAGAAGGAAGGAAAGGCCTGTGTAAAACGGGAAGGGCATAGGACATGGCCCACAGAATGCATGCACGAAAAGGGGTAGAAGTATGGTGTTATTTAAAAATATAGTTTTTAAAAGATTTTATTTATTTTTTAGAGAGAGGAGAAGGGAGAAAGAGGGAGGGAAACATTGATATGTGGGAGAAAATTGGTTGCCTCTTGCTCGCCCTTACCAGGTCCCTCACCAGGGACCCAGCCCGCAACCCAGGCATGTGTGTGTCCTGACCAGGAATCAAACCAGTGACCTTTTGGTTCATAGACCAGCGCTCAAGCCACTGAGCCACACCGGCAAGGTCTGTACAAAAAATTTTTAGTATTTTAAAAATGTATGTACAATAGTGGGCAGCTAGTTGGTGCAGAATAAATCATTGTTAAACAGATGGATTTTGTTCTTCCTAAACACATTCCCAGATGTGGCTTCAGTTCCATGGTCTATCTCTACGTCAGGCAGGCCCCTCCCTTCAGTGTCCCCCCACGAGAAACTGATGTGTCGTGAGCACAAGGGCACATGGTTAAAGCTGGATGCACAGGGTGTGTGTGGTTTCGTGTCCTGGGTTTTTCCCTTCAACATCATATTGTGAATACTTTCCATGTCAGTAAAAGTCTGAAATATGACAAAGGGCTAATTGCCTTAATAAGTAAAGAGTTCTCATAAAGTAGTAAGAAATTAATGGGCAAATAGGAAAATGAACCAAAAACAAGAAGAGGGATTCACAAATAAGCTAATTGGAGCCATTAAACATGAAACAATATACTTGACCTCCCTCATAGGAAAGAAGTAATCACTGATCTACTAATGTTTGCTTTTTGCCTTTCAGAAGCTTAAAATGTTTAATAACAGTCTCGTGAGGAGCCGAGGTGAAGTGAGGAATAGACAAAGCTGCACGCTTTTGGTGGAACATTGCCTGGTACAACCTCTTTACAGGCCTAATTAGTAAATCTTCCAAAATTTCAGTTGCACATAACCTGGACTCATCAATTCAACTTTTTAAATTATATGCTATGTATATACTCACGCAAATATTTTTAAAAACACAGCTATACCACATTGTTTGCATTTTTTTTAATGAAAACATGCCCTGGTCAGGCAGCTCAGTTGGTTAGAGCATCGTTCCGATACACCAAGGTCATAGGTTCAGCCTGGTCAGGGCACATGCAAGAATCAACCAATGAGTGCATAAATGAGTGGAACAACAAATTGATGTCTCTCCCTCTCTCTCTCTCTTCCCCCCTCCCTCCCTCCCTTCCTCTCTATCTTTAAACTCAATAAATAAAATTTGTTTAAAAAATGTTTCTAAAAAACAAGGAAACAACTTAAATATCCAACAGTAGGGGACTAACTAAATAAACTAATAAATAATCAATAGTAATTGCTTCTTGGACTTTTGGCTAAGATCAAGTGAAATAATCAATAAATTTTTATTCATAAATAAGCTGTGGTGTAGCCACCCCATGAAATACTTCAAAGAGCAAAGACACATGCACTGATACAGAAAACTATTCAAGAAGCATTAGTGAGTGAAAAAAACAAAGTAGCAAATAGAATATATCATGTGCCCTCATTTGTTCAAACTAGGTTATACATGTATGTGTGCATGCATGCATGTGTACATACACATATGTACATGCATGCACATTTTATGTATGTATAGATGTCTAGATAGCTAAGGAGAGCAAAGGAGTCTTACTTCCTACTTGACATCTTCTGAGCAATCTGAATTGTTTTCCACCATGATCATGCATAACTCATATAATTTAAAATAGTAATAAAACCAGAGAAAAAGGGAGCCCTGGGCCACCAGATCAGGTCAATTCCTGACCTAAAAATGAACCAGTTCTGGCTCTGGGGCTGGAAGAGAGAGAAGGGGCACAGTAGCCGTGGGAGGGAGGAGGCTGAATCCTCCCAGGACCCCGACCCACCCCCGAGGGGATCCATGGCAGTTCTCCCCCCAGAGGGAGCAAACCCCATGCAGACTTCCTCCTCGGACTTCAGCCTTCAGCCACAGTTACCTACCGTCAGAACCGACCATCTCTGAGTCGGCGGCCTGGGTGCTTCTGGGCCCATGGAACTCCAGGGAGCTGGGATTCCCCAGCCCAGGCTGGGAGCGGGCGTCCTCCTCTCGGACTGGGGCAGGCGTCCACCGGGGAATGTGAGAGGTGCCCTGAGAGATGAGCTCGTTCAGGTAATGCTCAATCACCTCCTTCCCCTGGAAGCCGGAGAGAACTAAGACACATCAGCACCGCGCAGGACAGTGGGGCGACAGCACCAGCCTGGGAGTCATCCCCCTGCTCTGGTCCCAGCCCTGACACTTGGCTACTGAGCAGTTGAAATGTGGCCAGACCAAATGGAAATGTGCTGTGAATGTTAAATACACCCCGAATCTGTAAGACTTGGACCAAATGAAGAATGTAAGTTTTATATTGATAATTCATTGGACAAAACATATTATTAAAATGAATTTCATCTACCAGAGATGGGTCTGATATCTTTAAACCAAGCAGGGGCAATTTTAACCAGGAAAAAGAACCACACAATGTTGCTTCTGTGTCCACAGAGTTCACACAATAACCTGGGAACAACCAAGACAGTGATTATGATGCCCCCATTAGGGGCTTGCTGTCCATCATCTCCTGCAAATGGCCATTGTTAGAATACCCATCCTACAGATGATGAAGTTTAGCAATCTTGCCTGATGTCACATGGGTTGTCAGGTGGCAGAGGAGGCTTCGAACCAGGACTGGCAACCCAGAGGTCTGTGCGCTATTCTCCCTGTGACTGATGGAACCCCTCTCTTACCCTCTTGATGTTGGCTGTGTACTGCTTCATTGCAATCTTCTCCAAGGCACTTTCAAAGCCAAAGAAGGACCGGATGTCAAGCGAGGCAGATTGCTCAAAGCAAGTCCACTCTTCATTCTCAGGGTGGACCTGAAAGCAAGGCAGGGGTGACGACACAGTTTCAGGTGGGAGGCACCATGCCTTCCCCCCGGGCTCTTTTGGTCACCTGGGTTCTGCTAGAGCATGCAGTGGATGGCACAGTCACAGCTGGCATCATCCAAGGGGTCCAGCAGTGCCAAGGGCCCCCACCCAGAGTGCAACACAAGGTCTAAAGTGTTAGAGAGCAGAGAACCTTCTCAGGAGGGGAAGGAAGAAAGTGGATCTGATATCTGTACTCCTGTCACTTAAAAATTATATGTATATAGGTCTGCGGGAGCAGGATGACTCCTGCAGAATGGGGGATGACTCAGCACCAGGACCCTGGCATCCTGTCTCTCAGTTCTCTCCCCAAAGCCGCTGTCCCCAGTCTCCTCTCAAGTGTCTCTGGTCCACTCTGCCCATCCCACTTTGCCAGAGCCCAGGCTGAAGCTGTCATCCTGATGTGGTGCAGCTTGTGGCCGCTTGGTCCATTGATAAGCTGTCTTTTATCCTTTATAACTTTTGAACCGTTTCTATATCCTTAGAGTGCTCCAGGAGCACAGAGTTCCAGTGAATGCATAATCCATGGAAGTCTAGTGACATTCAAACAAGTAAAAGTTGCTGTACTCAGTGAGTTCTCTGAGCATCCTGATAACCAGTGTTTTGAGCTCTGCATTTGACAGGTAGAGATGCTTTGGCTCCCTGTCCTAGTAGCGTGGCCTATTGTAGAAGAGCGGACCTGTAAATTGTGTGGGGCGGACCCTGAGGTGATCAAGAAAAATCAACAGGGAACTAACACTGGAGGGGATGAAACTGAATATCAAATCAATGATTTGGAACATAAAAAAGAAAAAAGCATTCAATCAGAACAGCAAGAAGAAACAAGAATTTAAAAAAACAAGGACAGAATAAGAAGCCTCTGGGATATCTCCAAATGTACCAACATCCAAATCATAGGGATGCCAGAAGGAAAAGAGAAAGAGCAAGGAATTGAAAACGTATTTGAAAAAAATAATGAAAGAAAACTTCCTTAATTTGGTGAAGGAAACAGATATACAAGTCCAGGAAGCACAGAGAGTCCCAAACAAGTTGTACCCAAAGAGGTCCACACCAAGACACATCATAATTAAAATGTCAAAAGTTGAGGATAAAGAAAGAATCTTAAAAGCAGCAAGAGAAAAGCAGAGATTTACCTACAAAGGAATTCCCATAGGACTTCCAGCTGATTTCTCGGAAAAAAAAACTTTGCAGGCTAGAAGGGACTCGCAAGAAGTATTCACAGTGATGAAAAGCAAGGACCTACAACCTAGATTACTCTAACCAGCAAAGCTATCATTTAGAATCGAAGGGCAGATAAAGTGGTTCCCAGACAAGGTGAGGTTAAAGGAGTTCATCATCACTAAGCCCTTATTATGTAAATGTTAAAGGGACTTATCTAAGAAAAAGATCAAAACTATGAACAGTAAAATGACAACAAACTCACAACTATCAATAACTGAACCTAAAACAAAAACAAAAACAAGCCAAGCAAACAACCAGAACAGGAACAGAATGACAGAAAGGAGATCACCTGAAGGGTTATCAGCCAGGTGGAGAATGGGGGAAAAGTACAGGGATTAAGAAGCATAATTGGTAGGTAGAAAATAGACAGGGGGAGGTTAAGAACAGTATAGGAAATGTGAAGCCAAAGAACTTGTACGCACGACCCATGGACATGAACTGGGGAGAGATTGCTGGAGGGAATGGGGGTACTGGGTAGAGGAGGTGAAGAGGGAAAATTTGGGACAACTGTAACAGTGTAATCAATAAAATATATTTTAAAAAATAGAGGCGAGGGGTGGGGGAAAGGCAGAAAACTGTACTTGAACAGCAATAAAAAAATAGAAAAATAAAGATCTCACAAATTAAAAACAGTATATGTATATAATGATATATATATAAATGGGTAATATATGTAATATATCATATATAAAAACAAATTATACACAAATATACATTTTATCTTTTTAAATATTTTATTTTTTTATTTTTAGAGAAAGGGGAAGGGAGGCAGAAAGAGGGGGAGAGAAACATCGATGCGCAAGAGAAACATTGACCAACTGCCTCCTGCACACTCCCAACCAGGGGCCTGGCCCGAAACCCAGGCATGTGCCCTGACCGGGAATCGAACTGGTGACCTTTCAGTTTGTGAGATGATGCCTAACCCACTTAGTCACACCAGTCAGAGCCAAAAACACAGTTAGATATATATCTTTAAAATACATATTGTATGTTTATATATAATATATAAAACATAAATATTTACATATGTAAGCAAGGACAAACTTCATGCAGACCCAGGCTTAGTGCCTCTCAAACTCCCACGGGCAGAAGCGCTACCAAGAAGCCTATTAAAGACGCAGAGGCCAAGCCCTGGCTGGTGTGGCTTGTGGATTGAGCACTGAGCTGTGAACCAAAAAGACGCAGAGGCCCAGGTGGGATAGATCCAGGGTGGGGCCCAGGAATCTGCATGTCACAAGCAGCCTCAGTGATGCTGATTCACTTGTTAGTGGAACTTGTTCTGAGAACCACTACACTAAATGGGATTTAAAAAACTCCCACCTGCACCTCCCCAGACATAAACATCTGAACATCTTAGGCCCAGTTTCCAGGAGGCCCCAAGAAAAGCTAGAGGTGTGCAAAGAAAAAAGCATTCTCCAGACACCTGTTGTGTATGGGGCACCACAGGACAGATGCAGGAACCAAGGTCTCCCTGGGGGTGGGGGAGGCTAGGCGAAGACACAGCAGCAACACCTGTAATGTGCCACAGTTGTCACACAAATGCCGTTTGGGATCTAGCACAGCTACATCGTCTGATTTGCCCCTCTGGCAGCTGATGAGGCAGGTTCTGCTGAGGTCCCCTTTCACAGGGATAGAAGGGTGGCTCAGGAAAGGGGAAGCAACATGCCCAGCGTCACTCAGCAGGAATGTAGCAGAGCCCTGGCCAGTGCGGGTCAAGTGGTTGAAGCATCATCCAGTAGACAGAAAGGTCAAGGGTTTGATTCCCAGCCAGGGCACATGCCCAGGTTCCAGGTTCAGTCCCTGGTCTGGGTGCATAGGAGAAGGCAACCAATCAATGCTTCTCTCTTACATCGATGTTTTTTACATCAATATTTCTCTCTCCTTTGCCATCTCTCTAAAAGCAATAAAATAATGTCCTCAGGTGAGGACAAAAAGAAAAAGAAGAAAGAAAGTGGCAGAGCTGGGTTCCAAATGCCTGCAGAGGCCTCACTCCATCCCTGAGGCCAGCAGGACCCCCGCAGACCTCATCCTGACCTCCCTCACCCACCAAAGGGTCTCCCCACCTGCTGTTCCCTCCCCCAGACTCTCTCCCAGCCCTCTCCTCCCTCGGCTCAGCTTCCATGGCACCTCCTCAGGGAACACCATCACCGGTCACCGTCACCGAGGACAGGGCCCCTCCTCTTACTCTCCATAATTCTAGCTGCTCCATCCCAACTCGGCATGCATGTCAAAGTTCTGTCTACACTGATTTGGTTTTTCTCTGGACAAAGTTGTAAGTCTATACTGATCTGGGTGTTTTTTGTTGCTGTTTTTCTGAACAAAGTTACATGTCTATGCTGATTTGCCGTCCCCTCTCCCAGCCTGTGTCTCCCACTGGAATGGATGTGCTGGAGAATAATAATAATTATCCTTGATCATATTAAAAAGTAACACACAGCCCTGGCTTGTGTAGCTCAGTGGATTGAGCGCAGGCCTGCAAACCAAAGGGTCGCTATTTCGATTCCCAGTTCAGGGCACATGCCTGGGTTGCTGGCTGGGTCCCCAGTAGGGGTCACATGAGAGGAAACTACACAGTGATGTTTCTCTCCCTCTCTTTCTCACCTCCTCCTCTCTCTAAAAAGAAATAAAGTCTTTTAAAAATTTTTTAAAAAATTAAAAGTAACACATGTACAGGGCTTAGTACATGCCAGACACTGGTCCAAGGGGTGTGGATATTTTACTTCCTCTAGTCCTCACCACGACCTATGGGGTAGGCACCATCATTAACCCTGTCGTACAGGCAGATAAATGAATGGGGCACAGTTTCTTGAAAGCAGGAGAGAGAAGAATGGAGAAAGAAGGCAAGTTGCCAGATTTAAACATAAAATGCGGAATCCGTGGCATTTGAATTTAAGATCAACAATGTAAAATAGTTTAGTAAGTATGTCTCAAGCTATATTGTAGACTGCTTAAACTTGTAAAAAAAAAAAAAATTCAGCCGTGTATCTGAACTGTAGATGTAAGGAGCTCCTGCATTTTATCCCACAAGGCTCTGGGAGGGAGGGAGTCGGCCTGGACGCAGGTACTCAGGACCAGGCAGAGGGGCGGGGGTCGCCAAGCCGGTGCTCACCGTGTAGCTGCAGTTCTCATGGACCACCACACGGCTAGCGAAAGTCTCATTGTGCGCTTCGATGTGGAGGGTCCTCTCTTTCCAGTTCAAGACGTTTTTCTGCACAAAAACCACGTGCTCCACACCAGCGATCTGCAAGGGAAGGGGCAGCGGGGATGTGCAGGGGATGAGGGGCTGGGTGCACGAACCCCGAGGGCTAGCCCGGTAACCCCCAGACCCCGAGACCCCCACCCCACGCCTGCCTGCCCACCCACCTGGG